>CABFWB010002711.1:13538-98829 GCA_902151455.1 Timema bartmani | reverse complement strand
TTTAAAGAAAAATACCTTCATCCATGACTTTTTAAATATATGAGAGCGGTCCAAATCAATTACGTTACAATATATATATATACACATATATATACACACACATATATATATGTATACACACACACACACACACACACATATATATATATATACACACACACACACATATATATATAGCCCCAGTTGGCACATAGTGAACAGATTGTAAGTAATATATTAGTATACTAATTAATCAAATCATTAAGTCAGTTTATTAGCCTATGCCTACTCTTATATATGTAAAGAATTATTATAACAGCGTTTTAAGTGTCGGATTAATTGTTTTCTGAATTTCAAGTAATTATTAAGAAGTTTTAATTTACGAAGATATATAGAACAGATGTGGATCCATATCTAATGGTATTTAAAATGAGAGGTTAAAATAATTCAGCTTCCTATTTCTAAGTTCAAGGATCTCTCAATTAAAATATAATGTTCTAAAGATAGATTCCAAACTTTTTAATATTTTAGATATTAGAGAACAAGATTCGTATTTTATGCTTAGGAAAAGAGGTAGGAACTTAATCGTATAATTAGAACCGAATTTTGTTTTTCGTTGGTGGTGGGCACTTTTATTACAAAATATGAGAAAAGGGGGTATATTTTAATAATAGAGGTAATCCATCACCCACGTAACGCTGTTAAGAGGGGGTGAGGGATGGAGTTCTAATGTCTACATGGTGTTACAGGGCACCATGGGGGAGGGTGGGTATATGAATATCACAGTGCTACGTAACACAAACCTTATACTTAAATAATAATGTTGAAACAATAATATATTCATGTTTTCGTGGATAAATTCCCAATGAAATAATAACATTCACTCTTGATGGGAAAAGCTATGTAACACATGATCGAGAGGAGAGGGGTCCTTAGTGTCTATCATTTGTTTACAAAGGGTAGTGCTTATTTGAGTTCCTAAATTCAATCGCACTTATCTTTTGTGCTAGTCACTCATTATTGAGAAGAGTGATGTGAATTAATATTTTCCAAGACGATATGTATACGTATATTGGTAGAAAAAATAGAATATTAAAAAAGGAGCATTTTAACCTACATCTTGACCTACATTTTAATACAGTAGACTACCGACTATCCGGCCTGGTTAAAAAAACATTCTCCGTAATAAAATGAGGTACAGATTACTTTGCCAACGCGTTGGAAGCGGGCGTCTGCTACGATCTACGATCCTTCTACGTAACATGTGCAAAACACAAGTTACGACATGAAAAGCGCAGGTTTCTTCCCGCCTTGCTACCGGCTCTTTGTTTCGTCAGTTGTGTATCGGATGTCAACAAGTGTGGAATACGTTGGCCGCTCTTCCTGGTTACGTTCGTAATTTTTTTTTGGTGCGCTTCTCTTTTTATTTTTTTATTGAAGATTACAAAATGTGTGATAAACGAAAAAAAGGTTGTAGTGAATATGGAAGAGGGACTCCGCGCTATAAAGCGACTGGACTCTGGGGTAGCGGCAAAAACTATTGCTTCGGAGTTTGGAGTTGGAAATAGTATAGTTGGTGACTGGAAGAAATATCGATCTGAAATTGAAAAGTGATGTGCTGCCCAAGCCAGTGGAATTGGAATGAAAGTAAGATAAACAATGCTAAAAGGTAAGCATAAAGAAGTTGAGGAAGCTTTATTTTTGTGGCATGAACACTTAAGAGGAAAAGGCTTGCCTGCTATTGGGCCGATATTGCAAGAAAAAGATTGAAATTCAAGCGACTATTAGAAGGAGAAGAGTCAGAATTTAATGTCAATGATGGATGGTTAAATAGCTGGAAAAAACTATTCCCTATTCGTCAGATTACCATAAGTGGGGAGGCTTTATATGATGAAAAAGATTATTATCATTATTATTATTATTATTATTATTATTATTATTATTAGCACCGCTTCTTACTATCCGTTCAGATTATACGCACTTACGCTAGTGTGTAATGGTAGAGTGATTGTTGAGATGAAATGGAGGACCTACAGTTTAACGTGGAATACGAACCACGGTGGAGGCCTGGCATTCCACACATTCACAAGTTCTGATTAGTATACGTCTTGTCAGAGGGGAAGGAAGGGTTTGGCAATCAGATAAATCTGTGTCGGGACCAAGGATTGAACCCCGGACCCCTAGCACAGAAGTCCGACAACTTACCCCTAGACCGCCAGGTCACCGTGCTGAAAAAGGGGCTGTACCTTTGTTCAAAGACTATATTTTTAAGCTTATTTAATAGGAGGGAATTTCTGGGGAAAAGTTGTACAACTGCGATGAGACCGGTTTAAATGATAAGATGCTCTCTACAAAAACGCTTGCCTCAACAAAACGAAACCGCTGCACCAGGGTACAAGAAATGCAAGGAACTAGTCACTATCTTGGCTTGCAGTAATGCAACCGGCAAGCTTAGATGGACTTTAATAGCAAAATCAAAGAAACTTAGATCTTATAAAAAACTGAAAAATTAGGACACACATCAAAAGAAAGCATGGATGAATTCGGAAATCTTTAAAACCTGGTTCCAAATTGAATTCGTAGCGACTGTAGAAGAGCATTTGAAAGACAACAATTTGCTGAGAATAGTTGTGCTAATTCTTGACAACGCACCTTCGCATCCAGTCACTGATGAACTCACAGATGGAGACATCAAAGCTGTATTTTTACCACCCAATGTGACGGCTGTTTGTCAGCCGATAGACTTAGGCGTCCTTCAAATGCTAAAGAAAAAGTATCGCCGGCGTCTTCTCAGCTCGTTGTTATCAACGATTGATAATAATGAAGACTACTTAACCACTCTGAAAAAGAGTGACATGCTAGCTGTCATAAGGTGAGTTGCCGAAGCATGGGAAGAGATTCCAAACATTTCACTTGTAAGGTCTTGGAAAATTCTTTTGGACCATGAAGGTGGACATTTTAAGCTTGAACTCGTGTGTGAAACCGAAGTGGAAGATGAAAACGATAAACTTGTTTCGTTGCTGGAAAATGTACCGGGATGTGATGATGTAAATGCAGATGGCATTAGAGAATGGATTGCAAACGGTGAAGTTGACGAAATAACTGACAATTATATTATGGAAATGATGACACAGGGAGAAGTAACAGAAGAAGAGTAGGAAGATGGCAGGAAAAATCTCATCCCACATTCGGAAGGGTTCAAGACGAGTGAGGCAGCCCTCCAGTACATTAGTCAGCAGGAGGAAGCAACGCCAGCTGATATCATCTGCTTGCGTAAATGGAGGGACATTGCGTACCGTAAAAGGGCTAAAAGGGAGAAGCAGTCATATATCAAGGACTTTTTCAAAAACTAAAAACTGTAAGTTTTGACCCTTTTATCTTAGGCCTAACTTTTCACATTTGTTTAATCATTCATGAACGGTAAAATAAGTTTATATCTTTTTTTAAGAACTAGGCTTACGTTTAACGTTTTGTTTATTTTAAAACTTTATCTACCGGTACTGTATTCATGCTGTACAGGATAAATGACTTTATGTTTCCTTCAGTAAAGTTGCAATTTATCTTAAAATGTGTACAATATTTTTATTCTTGGACTTCATTTTTCTGTAATAAATGTTTAAAACGTACAGTACAGTACATAAAAAACATTTATAAATTACCGGCTTGTACTAAGAGGTTAGAAAATATGAATAAGAGCGAGTTTTGGTATAAAACGTGTGTTTTTAATGCAAGGCCGTAGCCAGCCAATAATTTCAGGGGGGGTTTGGTGGGTCTTGGACTTCATTTTTCTGTAATAAATGTTTAAAACGTAGAGTACAGTACATAAAAAACATTTATAAATTACCGGCTTGTACTAAGAGGTTAGAAAATATGAATAAGAGCGATTTTTGGTATAAAACGTGTGTTTTTAATGGTATGATGGGTTTGGTGGGCAGGAAGTGATTATTTATAGAAACCCGGGTTATCCGGCTTTTTTGCTATCCGGCCTGCCCTTCCACCACATTAGGCTGGATAGTTGGATATATACTGTGTTGTTTATTTTTAATTCCAGTTTAAAGAATTCTAAATATTTAATAAACTCTACTTAATTTATTTTGGCGCCACTAAATAAAATGTGGGCGAGTCTCTTACACAAGCTTTTCCATTTTGTAAATTAATATATTATGGTCAACTGTATAAAATGCCTTTGCTATGTCTGTGAATAATCCTGTACAGATTTCGACCTTCTCAATATTTCCGTTGTCAATCAAATAGGTCGAATAATACATCCTTTTTCCCAGATCTAGCTCCAAGCCCCTATTGATTTTTGTAAATAAAACTTATTTAGATATTGAATTATTCCATTTTGAAAAAAAAAGTAATACTTTTAATATTATTAGCAATAAAGAAATAGGTTTATAATTTCAAAATATCTTTGTGTCACCCCTTTAATATTATATTGGTATGTAATATCATGTTGGTGATTTTAAAATTTGAAGGCACTTCACCCCTAAGTAACAATTTGTTGTAATACTAATTACTAACTAACGATAAACTAAAAGTGGTTCTTAAAGTTTCAGCCACTTTGTATTCCACCCAAATTCACCTATTGATAAATAAATCCTCCAAATTAATATAGGCTAATGGCTTGTTATTTATTTATTTTTATTAAAAACAGTAATTTCTCGCTGTTAATTAAAGAGGTTTGCGTAAATGAGTGATATTGTCAGGTACCTTATGCTTTGTTATTGTTTTCTAATGTCGATTTAACCATACAACATGTAGATTATAAATGCCATGGTACAATAGCTATTTTGCATACTGTCCAAACACAAAAATTGCTAATTTATTCTCATAATTTGTACAATAAATTACTTACGTTCTGTTTACTAATTTTGATCTTGCTTGGTTTAGGTCTAGAAAATTGTCCCTTTTAATTCCTATAGTTCGTAACTTTATAATATATGCTAGACTGAAATTAATACTTTAGATTGGGAAATAATCTAACTGATATATCGACATCAAATATAATACATAAAAAATAAATAAATATATATTTGCCATTTTCTTTTGAAATCAATATTACTATTGAAAGAAGCCAGTTGAAATACCCTCAATGAACAGATTGCTTTATCTAAGTACAAAAATTAAGAGATTAAAATTATTGTAATTTTAAATGGAAAATTTAGTTTAAACGGATCCACCATGAATGCACACGGAGTTATATACATACTAGTACTGACATATTATTGTAATTAGCAGCACCTGAGATGAAGATATCATGTCAACATTTTGACTTTGACTGAATTAATGTTCCAGTTTAATATCTATATGTACTATCTGTGATCCGTGTTCAAAATGGATACTTCTATCGTGAAGGAGGAAATTGTTGAACTTATCAAGACAGAGCCTCAGAATGAAGATGAATTTGAAATGTGTGAACAATCAGGAATTAAATCTGAGGTGAGAGCTCAAATTTTAGGCCTACGTAAATGACAGCAAGGGCCAGTATTTTGGTAGATCTTATAGAAAAATAAAAACTTTTTTGGCTAAAATAAATAAAATAGTGCTTCAATAGGTTTGTTTATAATTTAGATTTCTACATATAATATAAACGGTTTTTGAATATTTGTCCTAAGCAAAAAAAAAAATCATTTGAATATTTGTGGCGACGCAACCTAAGGACTGTATCTTTTAGGTGTTTTTTCCTCTATAAAACCCAAAATTCACAAAAGTTATACTATAAATATACTAAAAAAATTGCGGGAAAATCAGTGATACCAAATTAAAGACTATTACGAAACTTTGCTTTGTGAATAATTAAAAACCAAACTCACCCAAATGACAAAGGAACAATTTATATCTTTGGAAAATCTTTCAAATGTCACTAGAGAAGCTTTACTTGAATATTTTAGAGCCGATTATTGTGCGATAATCTTCTACATCGACCACAATATACTTTTCGAAACAGATGAACTTTTGAAAATGGTCAATCTTTTCTGATCCGACCTTAAACTCTCTTGCACATTCACAAACGATTTTACATTCAACAAACTCACTAAAGGATGCATTAGGACTGGGTTAAAACATAACCAAAATTAGAACGAGAACAGACACACCCCTGTAACTCAATCAAATGAAAGTTAAATATTAAAGTAAAATAGGTAATATATATTTTAACACTAAATAATGTACAAGTATAAGATTAAGGCTACTTTCCAACCTAGCCTAACTTAACCTTCCACTAACCTCGCTACTATCCCATTTCCCAATTAATTAGTATCTTAATTAATATTCAGAAAATAATTAATTCCACTTACATAGTATAAGTTAACGTCACATCTTACAGGATCATGGAACAACTATGTGTTGTTAGTATGTTTACGTTTGGACTTTGATTTTATNTACGTAAAGTTAACTTTAAGTTAACGTTACGTTAAGTTACGTTAAGTTACGTTAAGTTAACGCTAAGTTGATCGTGATCCCGGCATTAAACTCTCTTGCACATTCACAAACGATTTTACATTCAACAAACTCACTAAAGGATGCATTAGGACTGGGTTAAAACATAACCAAAATTAGAACGAGAACAGACACACCCCTGTAACTCAATCAAATGAAAGTTAAATATTAAAGTAAAATAGGTAATATATATTTTAACACTAAATAATGTACAAGTATAAGATTAAGGCTACTTTCCAACCTAGCCTAACTTAACCTTCCACTAACCTCGCTACTATCCCATTTCCCAATTAATTAGTATCTTAATTAATATTCAGAAAATAATTAATTCCACTTACATAGTATAAGTTAACGTCACATCTTACAGGATCATGGAACAACTATGTGTTGTTAGTATGTTTACGTTTGGACTTTGATTTTATTGAATTTTCTAAAAGTTGTGACAGAATAATCTCAAATAACTATAGTAGCTGTATTGTACATTCATAAGTTGCCATTTCCTTGTGGGTATAGTGTTATTTTAAAAAAATTGTATGATTTGAAATCTTGAGATAAATACATTGTATTACATGATAAAGTAATTATGCATCATTCCCTACTTCTATGAAAAAAAAAGATCAAACACTGGGAACAGCACCTGTAAAATAAAACATATAAAATTGTTTGCTTTGTTTCATTTCAATATATCTATTTTTACTATTAGTTTTACTACTATTACACACTTTAAGAAGTCCACAAATTGAACAAGACCAATATTTATAATAGGTACTTATAATTTTGAATAACTTACAAACAATGAAAACAAAAGAAACTTACAAACATAATTACTGACAAATTTGTGGGTTGAATTTTGCTCATTTGCGTTGTATAGAGTTACTTTTTCTTATACACATTTCATTGTTTATTGAGAAATAGGCCTATTATTAAAATTTTAATTATTAATACATGAAAAGTTATGTTAAGTTAAGTAAGTAACTTAATGATAAATATAAATAATGAAGGGCTAATTAGGTTAGCTTTGACAAATACATTAAACATTAATTTGAGCTTTTAAATTTGTGACTTGATCTATCTTTTACACGTAGGCGTGGCCCTTGTAAGATGTTTAGTTTGGATGGACACTTGCATCATCAATTTCATTAGTGGTCTCAATATTTACGATTTCTTCAAACAAGATTAAAAGACAAATTGTGTATAAACAATATTTATTCTTTGAGATATATATTTTGATATATCACTCGGTTTATAAATCAGATTCATGCCTAACAGGATTTATTAAGTAACATGGCCATCCAATTTTGTGTTTCTTATATTTATTTTTTAGAACTTCGTCCTACCAACTTTTCAGGTTATACACATGTGTACAGTGCTCGAATTGGGCCGTAATGCCGTTCCGGTTGATACGAAAAGATATTACAATCGATCCGGTTGATACAACATAAGCTTATAGTGTTCCACTTGCACACTAGAACACTACTTATTCATTCTTCCTATTGTATTCCAAAAGGCTCTCTATTCTAGTCTGAACAAACTCAGATCCTACTACATGCCAGTGTATTGTATTGTATTTTGAACGGACTTGGATGCTACTACGCTTCTGTATAGTGTATTGTATTTTGAACGGACTTGGATGCTACTATGCTTCTGTATAGTGTATTGTATTTGAACGTACTTAGATGCTACTACGCTTCTGTATAGTGTATTGTATTTTGTATTATACTGGGTTTTCCAAGAATTTGCTTCATGCAATAGAGAAGGCCTCCTATAACAAAACAATGACTTCAACACAATTTTTTTTACAGATGTTAATCTTTCACCTCCCATTTTATAGCCTCTATTGTGGCCTCTGAGGATTATTTTTGGACGGGGAATTTGCTGTTTCTATTCGTAGGTAGAAGATTTATACCTTCAGTTTAACATTCTCTTTCATAGTGTAAATACTGTACACACCCATTTGAATTTAATAATAATAATAACTCTGTGCCACAAGTAAACCAGCAAAAAAGACACACACTTTGTAAGTACATATTATTTCTTTTTATAAATTATGTTTCGCATAACATTTTATTTATCTACTCAAGCTAGCTACAATATTTTCTTGACGCGTGAGTTTGATGACTAAACATATTTTCTTCAAAATATTTATTGCATTAAATGAAATGAGAAATGGTGTCCATTTGTCGGTAGCAAAATCTTTAGAAATGCCAAGCGTATTTAATAACAACTGAGCCTGATCAGTAGAGTCAGAATTTACATGCCAGTAGAGTCAGAATTTACATGCAAATTAAAGTCTCAATATAAACCTATGTAATGTCTGAAATATGCAAATATATATGAAATTTGACTACACAGGTAATATGGCCATTATGTATTTAAAAAAAACAAAAAAAAAACACTGTCATGGTGTAGTACGAAAAAATACTTAAATAGATTAAAATTGGCTCGTAATAGAAAGGGCTTCACATTAAAGAGTAGAATATCTGGTTGTCTATGCAAATTTTATGAACAGCGTTTGTTACAAATAATTTTACATTCAAGCAACATTTTTCATATGGATTNTAATTATAATTGTAATAATAATTATAGTAGTAATAGTAATAGTAATAGTAATAGTAATAGTAATAATAGTAAAAATAATTATAGTAAAAATAAAAATATAATAAAAATAAAAATAATATAAATAATATAAATAATATAAATATAAATATAAATAATAATGGCGGCCGCGGCAAAAGTTTTGATAACTATGTAAAATCAAGAATTTTTAAAATTTTCTAGTGCCATATTTTGCCTTCTTCAGTAGCAACATTTTGTAAGATGAAACTCCTTTTTACTTCAAAAGCAGGGATTGGAGAATGTTTTAGCATGCATATTGCTCTCATCGTAATTCATTTAATTTAATTCTAGTATTTACCCACAAATTATAGCTATCCTTCACATGTTTCGATGTTTCAAGTGTCTTAATTTTTATATCAATGAAAGAGATGTGAAACAACAACGCTAAAGTATGAAAAAAGTATGAAAAAAGTACAAAATTAAAACATTGGTTATAAGATATATGCTATTATTTATTGTAAATAAAATAAAGAGAAATTGAAATGTACTAATATTCATAAAATATATGGTAAATATGCAGAAACGAATGTTCTACTTGAGGATTTTTTTTAGAGGACAGAAAAGCTCCACAACTACAATAAACTGACCATTTCTAGCCAACATTGGGAAAAGAAAAAGACTAGTTTTAGACTTAATTCCAAAATATCCCATAGATAGCAGCAGATGGAGAGGCTTGGTTCTAAAATCGCTCATAGAGTGCACTAAATATAATAGTTAAGTTTAAAAAAAATCTCATAGAGAGCGATAAAAGAAAGATATTAATTAATAGAATATACGAGAAAATTTAAGGCACTATAACTTCTAAGTTTGAATCTGCCCCACAATCACCGATTGTGGCAATTATTATACTAAGTGTATATATAAACCCTACATAGGTGTGGAACCTGGGTCTTCTGGAAATTTAGAGCACATCACCTTTAAACATTCGATGGTGCACAAACTTATGCCTTATATGCGCCAACCTTAAGGCGCTATAACGTCTATGTTTAAATCTGCCCCACGATCATTGAAGTTTGCAATTATAATATTAGGTGTACATATCGACCCTACATAGGTGTGGAAACTTGGTCTTCTGGAAATTTAGAGCACATCGCCTTTAGACATTCGATGGTGCACATACTCGTGCCCTATACATGCTAATTTTAATGCGCTTTGACTTATAGTTTGAAACTGCCCCATGACCACCGATGGTGGCAATTATAGTACTAGGTACATACATCGACCTTACATAGGTGTGGGATCTGGGTCTTTTGGAAATTTAGAGAACATCGCCTTTAAAAACAGTTGATGCACAAACTTGCACCCTATATGCGCCAAATTTAACTTCTATGTTTGAATCTGCTTCCACGATCACCGATGGTGGCAATTACAGCAATAGGTGTTTATAACCACCCTTCATCAGTGATCTCTATATTACTGGATGGACATAAGCATACACATTGACAAGGACCCAAGCGTGTTGCTCAAGTTTATCATCTACCTTAGTCCCGGCACAGATTTATCTGAATGCCAAACCCTTCCTTCACCTCTGACAAGATGTGTATTAATCACAACTTGTGAATGTGAGGAATTACAGGCCTCCACCGTGGTTCGGATTCCACGTTAAACTGTAGGTCCTCCATTTCATCTCACAATCACCTTACCATTGCACATTAGCGTAAGTGCGTATAACCCGAACGGGTAGTAAGACGCGGTGCTAATAATAATAATATTTATCATCTACTTCATTGTAGAGGAACATATTTAACGGTTTCTTTCAATGTTCTTTTGCGAAAACATGTCTCTGATAAATAAAAGTGTTATTGTTTGGAAACAATGAAGTATTATACCAAACTTTCTGAAGAATCATTTGCATTTGCACTTTTACAGGTAATAATGTACAAATACGAATATACTTTTAATATATTTAAATATGTAGTTATCATCCATGTTATTTACAATATGCCAAGACTACACTTATATTTAAAGTTGGTTATTAGCTTGTATAATGTTTTGGAAACCATATTATATTGAAAGTTCAATAAATATCATCAATAAGGTATCTTAAAACTTGATTACATTTGTTTGAATGACAAACTTTGTGTAGTTGCCATACATTCAAATTATCACTTAGCTTAGGCTTGTAGAAAGTATTGCTATATTACAATTTTTTTTTAAAAATGTTGGCTCATACCTTGAATATTGCTTTCAGAAACTATATTATGTTGAAAGTTTTATAAATATAATGAAACAACTTAGCTAAAAACTGTATTAGGCTACATTTGTTAGAATTACATACTTTGTGTAAAAGTCTTGCGTTCACATGATAATTTGGGTTATAAGCTTGTAGGAAGTATGGTATCTACTAAACCCTGATTTTTAGTAAGAAGCCCAATCTTTAAGACTTTATTTCATACCAGAATACTATCATATACATAATATGTTGGTAGGATGGACGGCCATTTAGAACAGAAGTAGAAATTTCCTTTTGGAAAATCTTTTATCCTACCTAAACACTACTATAAGGTAGGATTCTGGTATGAGATAAAGCCTTCCAAATGAGCTTCCTTCAAAAACCATCGCATATATTAGGCTACATCAACTTATTTAAAGAAAAATACTCATCAGTTTCGAACTTTGTTATGCTCTTCAAAGCTTTTACTTACTCATTTATTTCATTTAACTAATCACACATTGATGTATCTCATATATCTCAAGTCTCAAGAAAACTTCTTTGGCAGGTCTTTGGCAGACTTTTGGTTCCAAAGGCTGAATGAGTTTCCTTATATCGCTGACCATCCCATCAAGTTTATGATGCCTTTCTCAACAACATATCTCTTTGAGAACGGTTTTTCCTCCGTGGTGTACCTAAAAAATAAGTACCGCAATAGGCTAATTTGTAGCTGGACCTCCACTTGAAAAATTCAACTGGACAATCAGACATCAAAAAGTTGTACCAAGCTATACAGCCACACTCCTCTCACTGAAAAACTTTGGGATTCATAATATATCAACTACAGAACTACAATTTAAAATGTCGATTTGAAAATATTGTGTTTAGGTCTACCTACTTCTTGTTCTTTATTTTTAACGATTTGGTGAAGAAAATGCATACAACTTTTCTACAGACTTTTACAGTAAAAATATGTTTTTTTAAACTCATTATCACTATTATCGATAAGAGATAATGTTAAGGCTATAACAGTAGGATTCTCTCTAAATAACTTTGTCACATATGAAATATTTTGATTACATACATTTTTTCCCAATAGATCAATAATATACCATGTGCTCATAATTTTTTAAACCTGTAATTTTGAGGTTTCTTTTTTATCTTGGAAGTACTTTAAACTTTTATTTGTGGCCAAGGGGTACAATCTAAAAAAAGTTTGAGAACCGCTGTTTTAGGCACTCTAACACCTATATTTGAATTGGCCCCATGATCACTGATGGTGGCAATTATAGTACTAGTTGTATATAACCAACCTACATAGGTGTGGAACCTGACATTCAGTCTGCGTGCACACCGGTGTAATTTCCAATAAATACAATGCATCATAAGAAATACTTTTATTAATTTACAAGAGAATCGTTTGATATTTTATTCTAAATATTAAAAATGGACACCTATATTATATCACCATCTACTACTAGGGTTAAATATTTTATAATATTGTGATATTGTTTGTTGGATTTATTTGTCTAATGGAAGAGCAACAAATTGTATATACTACCCATCAAGCAGTAGGCACACAGACAGTGACATGTATGTTTTGTAAGAAAAGATGGGTAGGACGTAATGTATAGTTTGAAATCATTGAATACCAAGCTGGAAAGCTAAACATTTGCCCTGAACCTAGTTATCTCAATGTGTAGGTTATCATTTATTTTATTTTTAAGAATTAATAGTCAGAGCTATTATTTATGCTTATTAGTGGGAATTACTCCATCTAGATATCATATTCTGAAAATTGAAAAATGACACCTGGACACGGGAATCGAACCCGGGACCTCTGGCTTAGTACGCCAATGCTCTAACCACTGAGCTATCCAGGATTCGTCTCGTACCCTGGGTCATTCTTCACTCATATTTTAAGGCAGAGTCTATGATGGACTTAGCGGAAATCGTCGGCTACAAATATGTGATTATATTAATATCACGAGCCATCGGATAACGCAGCCATCTGCGACTCGGTAGTTGGCTTTTTGCTGCCATTTGCACAATTATTAAATTGTACGGGATCGCACATATTACGAATTAATAGCCAGAGCTATTATTTACTGGATAGCTCAGTGGTAGAGCATTGACGTACTAAGCCAGAGGTCCAGGGTTCAATTCCCGTGTCCAGGTGTCATTTTTCAATTTTCAGAATATGATATTTTATTTTTACTAAACCCCCTAATTTTCCAACTCAAAAAAGCTCACACTAGCTAGTGTGTCTATTCTCCCAGCCTAATTAATGACTTGCTTGAGACATTGACTTTATAAGGTCAATCAATGCTTTGAGTGGCCAGTGGTTCCTAGTTTGAGACTCAAGCTAGTGATCTTGTTACATTTTTTGACACTAAGGGAAGGGTGGCGTTAAATGTATTTTACTTGAGCACAAATCTTTGAATTGTTCATTGGTCAGAAAACTTGTAATTACCTCCTCACCCTCCTTATGAATCAGTTATTTAAGAAAGAGCTTAGGTAATGATGAAAAAGTTTTGAAAAAAATGAAAAAAACTGAATAAAACCCATTGGGTTCAATAAAACATAAAACAAAAAATATACATACACAGTTACTAATACCGATCAATATAATCTGCAAGAATGAAATGCTGGTTATTAATTTTGTTTTAAAAAATGTTTAAAATCTCGATTTTTAGGCCTTTTTTAGATTAAATTAAATGTTAGGCCCTTTTTAAAATAAATATTCTCAATGATCACAATTTTTTTTAGTTATATTCGAAGTAAAAACTTAATAATAGTTGGTGTTGATTTTATGATGAAACAAAAATACCACTATTAATGAGATTGTTACAAAAGAACCCTAACACAATAATATGATCTATTTTTAATGTCTCAATTGAACACAATATATCTGCACAATTTAATGTCTTGTTAAGTTATAAGAATCACATAGCTATATATCAACACACTCATCATTTCATCTGACCAAGCTTCTCAACCAATAATCTTGCCAAAGAATTTCTTTTTTGGTCGGAATGTATGTCAATACTTTTTTATGTCATTAATATTTTCTGGTTTTATTGCCACTGCTCCTTTTAGATATGCTTGTCTTTCTGGTAGGTCGATCATAGTTCCTTCAGTTTCCAGCTTGAATGTGTGTGGAACTAAACTCCCAATGAGATGTGATGCAACAACAACACTCCTTTTTGACGAATCGGACTGATATTCCATGAAACTATTGATAGAGAAGGCCTGTTTCTTGTCTCTTGGGACATTCGCACCTGCAGTTTCCACAGAAATGCAATTTTTCCTGTACAGCCGAGGCCACCAAGAATTAAAATTGAGGATCTCTTCTGTATCAACCATATGCATAGTGAATTTGCTTCCATATTTCCTTTTTCAGAATACCCCGTAAAGATCTGAATGGAACTAAGTCAAAGACTTAGTTCTTTTCTAAGCTATACTCTTTTTTCGTGCGCCTTAAAAAATAGCTTGTATTATGAGAAATGGTCCCTTTTATAACTAAAAAGGTATATGAACGCCAAAAGATTGCGTTCTGCATGCTAACTCATTTTAGCCAAAATGGTGACTTAGGCCCTTTCTTAAATAAATGATTCTTATAATCTATTGTCTATTTCTCGGAAGATGTTCCCCTCACACAATACAACAGTAGGCCTAGTAAGGAAGCTTCTAGTGATGTTGTCATTTTCTCCGGTCACTGACTTTACATACTTCAGCATGAGAATGTTAACTTCATACAGCTTTGCGTTTTAATGTAAATATACATAATATGATATTTTTTTAAACACAGTTCATATTCTTGTTAAACTTACTATTAAGTTTTAAAATTTATTAATTAAATGTAATTTTTGTACTACATAAATGAACCATGCAATTTTATATAACCTTAAATACACATAATTTTCTTCAATAACCTTCTCAGCTGTCTGGGGTATAAATTTTTAATCAGGCTAATAGAGCTAGGATGATAAAGGTAAATATAGTATTTAATGTACCCGCATATGTATAGAAGGAAAAAAGGAAACTGTTGAGGAACCCCCTTGCGACATACTGGGCCAGGATTAGAACCCCGACATTTTCAACACCACCAAATGACACTAGATGAGCCTGTCATGTTCTCTGCGTGCCCACCAATGCGGGTTTACGCTAACTACTACTTGTAACATATCAAAATAAGATCTGTGTTCTGTGAGATTATTTTTGTAGTGTTCAAAAATAGTATATTAACCTGTGTCTTTTTATTTGAAATCACCCGCCTCAGTGGTGTAGTTGGCTAACGCGCTAGTTTCATGATGAGCCACACTGCCAAAGACAGGGAGATCGAGGTTCGAATCTCGTTCGGGTGAACTGAGGGTGGATTTTACTAAATGGTTTTCCACTCTCCCTACACTCAAATGCAGGTTCACTTGCTCTAAATTCAACCTTCCCAATTCCTAACCCATTAGCATAATTAGTACTTAAGCATGTAACCCAAATGGGTAGTGAGACTCAGTGCTAAATAAAAATACATTTGAAATCAAATTTCAAAGATTTTTTATTATTTGATATGAAAAATAAAAGCTGTGACAAACGTTTCTGGCTGTGTAATTCGAACTAAACCAAATATGAAACACAAATAGGCACCTGTCAATATAACAGTGCTTTTAAAAAAAAAAAATCTTTGGTACTGCCAGCCGCATGGATATGTCAAATATGTCACTCTCGTTTGGTATTGTTAACTAATGATGGGGAGATAGGAGTTCGACTCTATGATGGGTACACTGAGTTGTTTTATTCCTAAATTGTTTCTCCCTCTCCTTCGTTGATGGGGGCACATTTCCTTTAAATTCTACCTTCCTCATCTTGACCCCATCAGTGAAATATGCGGATAAGCCAGAAAGTAGTAAGTCATTGTTTACAATAGGGCTACCCATAATGGCCAAGACTATGCAAAGCCAAAAAAATTACAAAACTCTTTCGGGTATTTTTTTATAACAATCTCTGATTAGAGTTTGTGTGCAACCAGACAACCACACATTAAAACAAACTAAAATATTTTCAAATTTATATAATATATATTTCAGCAACGCGTCTTACTACCCATTTGGGCTATATGTTTGTGTACTAATTGCACTAAGCGGTTAGGGAAGAGAACGCTTGAATATAGAGAACGTGTACCCACATTTGCGTGGAAAGTAAACTATTTAATGAAAATCACCCTCAGTACATCTGACTGGGCTCGAACCACGATCTACCCGTCGCCAACAGTCTAATCTATTGTTAAAGTTGTGCCTTAGACAATGTGGCCACCCAAGAGGGTTGAAATATAATAAAAGAGTGGCAAAGAAACTTGACAAACACATTTTGATACAATTTTAACAGAGCTTGAAAGATATAACCCGTGTTAAATATTTAATAATCCAACACCTTAGCTCAGCCTGTAGCACGCATTTCTACTGAGCTAAGGGTCCTGGGTTCTATTTCTGGCACAGCCGATAGACCTATCATTGGTGAAATGTGGGTTTATCCTTTCACAGTGATGGATTAACGACTGGGGGCTGGATGTTGTGTCTGTTCTAGATTTAAAATTAGAATTTATATATTTTATAACATTTTCTAACGAAAGATTGACTAAAATTTACAGAAATCATCAATTCAAAACCCCTAGATAAAAAAACACATTCATCTATAAAATTAATAGATTACTCTTCTACTTTCTCATGTCAAGATAAGGTATTGTGACCGTGAACAAAATCTGTCTCAAGATTATGACAAATTTTTACTTTTTATGTGAACATGAACCCAAAAAAGTGGATTTTACACTTCAAATTGTCTGTCAGTCTATCTATCCCTGGTCATGGATTCAAAACAGTTAGATGGATTTTGTTCAACCTTGATATTTAGATATTACAGGGCTATAACACAACACTTTTTTTTTACCCTAGCTCTTCAATAAAGGCTAGTTTACTGATGAGTAACCCGCTTTGCTGGCCGTGTGGTCTAACACGCTAATCTCTTATTGGACTAGACTACTGAAGACAGGGAAATCGGGGTTTGAAGCCGGTCGGGTGCGCTGAGGGTGGTTTTCCTTAAATAACTTTAAACTCTCCCTCCACGCAAGTGCGGGTGCATTTCCTTCAAACCAAGCCTTCCTAATCCCTAGCTCATTAGTGTAATTAGTATATAGACATTTAGCCCGAAGGAGTAATAAGACTTGTTGCAAAAAAAATACTGATGAGTATTTTTTTTTTCTAAATTTTTTGAAAATGGCTTAAACAATTTTGTTTAAAATTCATATCTAAAATTTATTTGACACAACTAATAGCAATATAAAATTGGTTTTGGGAATAAATTCGTAGAAGGGTACCGTTAACTGATTTTTCCAACAATTGAAATATTATACAAATCGTTAAAACGACTTAGTTTCAAATAGGTATCTTGGAAGTGTTTGACATAGCAAATAGCTTCGTGTACTTGGTTTCGGGGTAAAAACTCATTTACCGATGAATAATTTTTGAAAAACTAGAAATATTAAAAAAATTGCTCCAACGATTCGGTTAGAAATGGGTATTTTGGGAATGTTTGATGTGATTATTAAAATTATGTATTTTCTTTTTGATAAAAATTCATGTATGGGTAGTTTACTGATAAACGATTTTTCAAAAACTGGAAATATTTACAAAATTGTCCAAATGATTTAGTTCCATATACGTATCTTGTGTTTGAAATAACAAACAGCCCAGTATACTTTGTTTTGGGTAGAAATTTAATGAAGGGTATTTTACTGAGGAGTGATTTTTGAAAATTTAAATTAAAGTATTATAAAGTGGCTATAAAGGTTTTGCTTAAAATGTTTATCTAGGGAGTGTTTGACATGAACATGATAAATAAAGCTGTTTAATTTTTTTGGAGGGTAAATTTGGCTATGGGTAGTTTACTTATGAATGTGTTTTTATTTGAGTATTTGAAAAAATGGCTTTTGCCATTTTCTTCATAATTTGTTTTATAATTTTATTTATTTATTTTAATCAAGATTTAATCCATGGTTAAATTATTAATTTTTTTACTACTCTGAACCACACGATCATTATCTTCTTCAATAATTTTACTACCTCTGTTTTTAAATACAAAGAACATTCGATCGGGGGGCCTAAGGCCCTTCCTTCCACTCCAGTCTGCACCAATCAGCGCACATAATAACTGTGGTTTCTCTAAATACGAATTCTCGGAAGACCACCTGTGCGAGCATTCTTAAAATTGTCAAGGAATACCGTCAACTTACACACAATACATCCATTTCTAAAACTAGCATTCTTGGGTCGACCCAACCACACCCATGCTAGACGAAAACACTGTCATAAACCTAGTTTAGCAACATAAAAATATTATATCAATAGGTTTTGGGAGACTATTTTACATATCAATAATAATTTATTTTTATTTATTAAAAATAAATTAATTTAAGGGTGGCTTGATTAGAGCATGAGTTTGTGGAGTGAAAAGTTTCACCAAGCTATCCTTTGAGCTGAATTTATAGTTACAGTGAA
Source organism: Timema bartmani (assembly GCA_902151455.1). NCBI lineage: Eukaryota > Metazoa > Arthropoda > Insecta > Phasmatodea > Timematidae > Timema > Timema bartmani. The sequence goes on along the minus strand of CABFWB010002711.1, from coordinate 80,094 downwards.
CTACAGGTTTCTCATAGAGCCGAGGTTTCTTGTTGATCTTTGTAGAGTGTTTGATGTTCTGCTAATTTTTGCATTTTCATGGTTCATCTTTTTCAAAATCCTATGGCTTTGTAAAGGAAATATTAAGCTGCATTCATATTTTCATATGCAGAAACTAATATGACAACTATACAAGTTAGTAGATCTGCTTCCACATACTCATATCTTAATTAATTTGATTTGCCGCTATCACTTTTAAAAAATATTGTTGATAATTATTAAATTACACTCATTAAAAATATAAAAATGCTATATATTTTGAAAATGTGTTTGTATTTTATATAAAGTTTAGCTATGAAGTTTTGACTGTAGATTAATATTTCTATGACCACAAATATAAATGTTTAAATATAAAGTAAATATTTGTCACTATATTAAATAAAGCTAAGTAACAAATATTAGGCATAAAAACGGTGTTTTAATAGTAGCTCCCCAAGGAATCACTTGATATTTTATTTTAAATATTAATTTGACTCTTACATAAACTCTAGCATTTGTACTCTGATTTATGAAACTTTTTTCGTGACACAATTTGTAACATATTTGTATATGGGTATCTCCTTTGCATTATTGACATGTTTAATTGATATCTGTAAATGATTTTTTTTAAAATTTTCTAAGGATTCCACTTTGGTGGGAGATTTTAAAGATACCATAAATTATGAAGCACAACGTTTTCAAGCTTCAAACGTGGAAATGAAATCTCCATGGGATGGCTTTCTTCCAATCAAAGAACAAATTAAGGTAATACATTAAATTTTTAATATTAAAATTATTTTTATAATAATAGCCCTTTAAAACTGGACTAAGAAATTAAATAAAAATTAATCATAGTTGGAAAATTTTTGAAAATGTTTAAATACACGTGGAATTTAATTATATTTTAATTCATAAAATTCTTAAAAAAAAAAAATCTCCTAGGCTATTGAAATAATATATTTTGAAGGAATTTTTTCATAAAAATTTCAAAATATATGATAGTTAATTTTTAACATACTGGCATTAACATTTACTTCATAAAACTTGAAAACCAAGAAATTTCAATGTACTTTTTTTTTAAAAAGAATCAGGGAATATTTAATTAAGTTCATTAGATTTCTGAAATCTTTATATATTTCTCAAAAATATCTAAAAAATTTGACTCAAAACATTAAAAATAACTTTTATTCTCTTATTTAAAATAAAATCAAAGTATGGTATGTATTTTTTTTAAATTGCCAATTTGTGTTTTCAAAACTATTTCCCGAATCAAGCGGTCTCTTAACTTGAGATAATCAAGGACTCTAAGCACTATAGCACTTAGATGCTATGTACAAAATAGAAAGAGAGAAAAGAAAATGAGTAGTTTGATATCTGGGGGTCCCCTGTTTATCTTATTGTAATGTATTTCCATGTAGGTTGGCTATCATGTATGGTGGCGTAATAAATTGTCTCCTTCCCACATTGATCTCTATATTATAACTGGATGGACATACACATAGCCAAGGACCAAAGCGTGACTTTCAAGTTTATCATCTGCTACACTGTGGGGAGCGGGACAGATTTAACTGTTTCTATCAATGTTCTTATGCGAAAACAAGAATAAAAGTGTTATTTTTTGAAAATAGCCAAGTATTATACCACACCTTCCTGAAGAAACATTTACAATAAAGGATATACAATTCAGTTTTACAGGTAATACTGTACAAATATGAATAAAATCTTTAACATATTTAAATATGTAGCTATCATCAATGTTGTTTACAGTCTGCTAAGACTACACTTATATTTAAAGTTGGTTATTAGCTTGTATATTGTATTCAGAAACCATATTATATTGAAAGTTTGTTAACTATAATGAATAAGTTATCTTAAAACTGAATTACATTTGTTTGAATGACAAACTTTGTGTAATTGCCATGCATTCAAACTATCACTTAGGTTATAGGCTTGTAGAAATTATTATTATATTAATTTTTTTAAAGTTGACTCATATCTTGTATATTGCTTTCAGAAACCATATTATGCTGAACGTTCGATAACTATAATGAAACAAGTTAGATAAAAACTGTATTACATTTGTTTGAATGACACACTTTGTGTAATTGCCATGCATTCAAACTATCACTTAGGTTATAGGCTTGTAGAAATTATTATTATATTAATTTTTTTTAAAGTTGACTCATATCTTGTATATTGCTTTCAGAAACCATATTATGTTGAACGTTCGATAACTATAATGAAACAAGTTAGATAAAAACTGTATTACATTTGTTTGAATGACATACTTTGTGTAGAAGTCTTACATCCAAATGATAATTTAGGTTATAGGCTTATAGGAAGTACGGTATCTACTAAACCCTGATTTTAGTAATAATCCCAATCTGTAAGGCTTTATTTCTTACCAGAATTCTATCATATATTAGTATTTTGGTAGGATAAACGTTCATTTAGAACGTAAATAAAAATTTTCCTTCTGGAAGGTCTTTTATACTAACCAAACACAAATATAGAGTAGGATTCTGGTACAAAATAAAGCCTTAGAAGTGAGCGTCCTTCAAAAATCATATATATATATATATTAGGCTACATTAACTTATTCAAAGAAAAAACTAATCAGTTTCGAACTTTGAGATCCTCTTCAAAGCTTTTACAAACATATTTATTTCATTTAACTAATCAGACATTGATGTATCTCATATATTCACTCAAATTAATGAATGATGTCGAAATGCCACATTGCCTTGTATGGGTGTAAGAGAGAAAGAGATACCCGAAAGTTTCTTTCTCTCTTACACATTGGCATGCAGACGACAGCTCAAAAGTTTCAGCCACATATGTCCAACCAGTTATATTATAGAGATCAATGACTTCCCATCATGCCCCATCCTACCCATCATGCCCCATCCTAAATGACTATCAAGACTCTTATCGATAGCCGGTGTTTCCGACAAACCATTCTCACTCAAGCAGTAACATTAAACAAAGTAAGTGTTTTTATTCTAGCCGTCCTTACCATGTTACGGACATAACACTTATGATAACACATCCCTTCTTCCACTGACGCTTTTATAAACAGCCACTCTACTATTTTCTTCGAGACAAAATCAGCAGCATTTCAAAATACAAAATTTTCCTGTTTATTTTTGAGATAAACATACATTTCTACATGGTTTTTTAAAAACTACATGATGGTAGAAAGATTCCTACTGACTAATTGCGTGTCTATATGGACTGGTGGGATGCATTGTCGAGTTGTGTGGCTTGCAGATAGGAATGTAGGGCAAAATTTAATAAGGAGTACCAGATTTACATGCTAAGCCTGCCAAGTCAACAATACTTTCTACCACAAGTATACCTCATTTTTAGCTTATGTGGTGCTGACTGACAGCTCACAGCTGACTTCTGAGGGCTTTGAAAAGCTACCAGAGCAAATTATGTATCCCTACGCCGAACCATATGATCTGCAAAAAACATGTCTTTAGCAGTTGTCACTTTTGACAGTGAAAATTTAGGTATATACCTAAATGTTGACTGTCAGAAGTCAGCTGTGAACTGTCAGTCAGCACCACATAAGCTAAAACTGAGGTATAGTATGGCATGTTAAATGTGAATAAGAAATGTCACCTACAGACAAAATCTTTTATTGCCTTATAAATAAGTACATTAATAGCATTTTCATAGTCTTCTAGGGTACAAGTGAGTAGTATATTAAGGTAAATGGTCCACATGTGCATCGAACATTTATCAAGTTTTTCAGATGTACCGAATGCTTATTAAGTTAACCATTCACACATCAACCGCATATCAAATGCTCTTCTTTTTGTAAAGGTTTTAGAAGCAATGCTTTGATGAGTTGTGTAGAGAACACAAATTTTAGGTTTTATAAAGTAGCTATTGTGAAGTATTTTCATTAATGTATATAAGAGGAGGATTTGACCTATCTGGAGTAATTCATGGAGTTGTTACCGAAACCCAATGATTCATGGTGAGACATATGTGTACGAAGGTTAGTATTAGAAATGTGTTTATCTTCTTGCTTATTTCCTTGTTTCTTTTTTTTATCCTCTGCAAAGGTACACTTTTTAAACTTGCATTGTCCAAAACTCACAAATATATGTGTTTTTAAAGTATCTATTTTGAAATTCTCTATTTATCCTGTTTTCCCTATTATTTTTCAGACACCAAAAATTCCTTATATCTTCCTGATTCTTCAGGTGCATACTTACCCTGGTTGTAACAAACGTTTAGATATATCTATTCAGGTTTAATAATTATATCTAGTTGAATTTTTTTTTATTTTCACTGCAAAAACTTTAAAATATTCCCCTATAAACCAAGGGGAAGTCAAATCTTGGGATTGGGGATACACACAAAAGGATCACATTGATATATCCAATACCTTGGATCACCCTAGATAGGGTGGTAACATTTCATACAGTTGAAAATCTTGGAAAACTTGGAGTCTTCAGTCATTATTATAGGTACAACCTTTTTTTAGAATTATGATTATGCTGCAATGTTTTCCTCAATAGAGTTAGTTCTAATTATTTTGGAGCCCCAAGTACCACGCTACTTTACTTAACTCTGTATAATACTGATGTTTACATTTCAAAAACTTGTGATATACAGTAGAGCGTCGGAAATCCGGACGTCAAAAATCCGGAGCGTCGCAAATCCGGATCGGCGGTTAGAGCAGGTCAAGTCTTGTACAAAAAACAATTAAGAACTTTTTTACCCAGTAAGTTTCCATTAATTACTGTAGATTCTTGTTTTTTTTTCCAAAAAGTATTGTAGAGTTACTAATCTAAATTACATAATGTACATGTTCTTATTCAATATACTTTATTAAAATATTTTGTCTACTGTATTTTTCGAACCCTTCAGCCTCTATTTTGCAATACAGTAGACTTCCGAGCGTCATGTATCCTCTAGTCAATACATTACGTATGTATACAGTTATTGAAAGCACATTTGAAAATCCGGACAATTCAGTAATACGGATGGGTCCCGGTCCCGATCGATCCGGATTAACGATGCTCCACTGTATATATACACACACACACACGCATGCACACACACACACACGCACACGCACGCACACGCGCGCACACACACACACGCGCGCACACACACACGCACACGCACACACACACAATTTACTTCATACTGATGCAATCACTTTACATAATAAATATGTGGCCCATTTTGTTTGTCTTTAATGAGAACTGTCTATTTGTACTGTAACTGTAGGATGAGTCCGACACCTCATATTCTGTTGATGATACTGTGAAGACTGAAATTAAGTTATATGATTCCTCTCTTGGAATTATGGACTCGAACATAGACTACTTTACCCTGGTGGAGAAATCTGAGGTATTCAGCGATAATTTTAATTTTATTTTATATTGCCTAGTCTTAATACTCGTTTGGGCTATACGCTTATGAACTAATTATGTTAATGGCTTTAATGATTAGGAAGGTTATATTTAAAGGAAGCATACCTTCATTGGCTTAGAAAACCATGTTGGAAAAACCACCTTGGGTACACCCGACCTAGATTCAAACATCGATCTTCCGTCATCAGTAGTCTAGTCCACTTCGAAATCTTTATTTTATAATTTCAACCAATCGATGACTTACAATTACAATTTAAGTTTACAATACAATACTTAACACTTTTAATATCAATGTTACAAAGTAATTATTTATAAGTTAGAAATCAAAATATCTGTTCTCCTTGAGCGGAGCTTTAGGTGAAGATCTTACAAATTTAATTTAACAATTTGATTTAATGGTGGAAGGTGATAGCACAAATATATACAATACAAGCAATACAAGTTAAAACATATAATAGTATAACCATTTCTGGTATCACACCTATTCATTTTATTGTTCTGTTTTTAGTATATTATTAAAATTACAAATATATTAAAATCCTTATTCAATATTTCTATTTAAGAAAATAATTTTATTAGGTAATGACATTTCTTTTCATTTTTAAGATAATAAAGTGGTCACTCTACCTGTAATTACAAGATAAAAGTCACACACACACAAATTGTAATTAATGACCGTACATAAGTGTCCGTTTAGACATTTGCTGTGGTATCACATTGAAGCATTGGTGCACTAAACCAAAGGACAAACAGTTCTAGGTTGTGTCCAGGTCTCATTTGTCATCTAGTTTAAATTCTTTGAAGACCCGCCTCAATGGGCATAATTAGCTAATGCGCTAGTTTCGTGCTCAGTTAAACTTAGGAGGATGGGGAGATCGAGGCTAATATTTCGGTTGGGTGAACTGGGGGCGGTTTTTCCTAAATGGTTTTTCACTCTCCCTCGACACAAATATGGGTTTACTTCCTCTAAATTCAACCTTTCCGGTTCCTAGCCCATTAGCGTAATTAGTACTTAAGTGTATAGCCAAAACGGGTGTTAAAGTTGTGGTGCTATAATTTAATTTAATATATATCTATTTAGTATTTGAATCATAATTTAATTATTTGATTTAATTATGGTTGCAGATTAAACTGGAACAAGATCATTCTACTTTGTCAAGTGAAATATCACAGTCCAACATACTTGCACAAACAAGCTCTGATTTTAATTTAAATATTGAATGTGTTAATGAGAATAAAAATTTATCTTTAAATGCGTTAATCAAGAACGCAGGGTGTAGGAACCTTTTACTAAAAAGATTATGTTGTAAATTAAAGGAAAACATTACAACAGAATATAAATTATCTTTTTTAAATTCCGATCAGACAAAATATGCAAAAGAACATCAAGGCGTGCTTAATGAAAGTCTATCTAAAACACAAGCACGCTCAGATAACCATTTAACGGGTGAAGAATTTAAAGATAATTTAGAAATCAATATGATATCAAGTAAACTAGGAGGATTTTGTGTATCAACTGAAGCAACCAAGACAAAATGTAATTTGGAAAAGCATATTAAGAAAGGAGGACATTGTATTGAACATGATGACGGAAAGATATGTTTAATTAAATATGGTAGTAATTTTGTTCTGAAAGAAGGAAATTATTTTGACCATGGAAGGAGAAGGAAATGTAAAACTGAAAATTGTAGTAAGAATGCTCTGAAAGGAGGAAATTGTTTTACGCATGGAGGTGGAAGGAAATGTAAAACAGAAGATTGTACAAAGAAGGCAAAGGTAGGAGGACATTGTATTGCACATGGAGGGGGAACGAACTGTAAAACTGAAAATTGTACTAAGAAAGCTCAGTTAGGAGGACTTTTGCAAAGCACATGGAGGGGGAAGTAAATGTAAAACTGAAAATTGTATTAAGAAGGCTGAGGTAGGAGGACATTGTTTTGCACATGGTGGGGGAAAGAAATGTAAAACTGAAAATTGTACTAAGAAATCTCAGTTAGGAGGACTTTGCAAAGCACATGGAGGGGGAAGTAAATGTAAAACTGAAAATTGTATTAAGGTGGCTAAGGTAAGAGGACATTGTTTTGCACATGGTGGGGGAAAGAAATGTAAAACTGAAGATTGTACTAAGAAAGCTCAGTTAGGAGGACTTTTGCAAAGCACATGGAGGGGGAAGTAAATGTAAAACTGAAAATTGTATTAAGAAGGCTGAGGTAGGAGGACATTGTTTTTCACATGGAGGAGGAAGAAAATGTAAAACAGAAAATTGTACTAAATGGGAACAGGTGGGTGGGCATTGTTTTGAACATGTAGAGGGAAGGATATGTAAAACTAAAAGTTGTAGTAATTATGCTGTGAAAGGTGGAAATTGTTTTGCTCATGGAGGGGGAAGGAAATGTAAAACTGTAAAATTGTTATAAGTATGCTCTGAAAGGAGGAATTTGTTTTGCACATGGAGGGGGAAGGAAGTGTAAAACTGAAAATTGTAGAAAGTGTGCTCTGAAAGGAGGATATTGTTTTAGACATGGAGGGGGATGGAAATGTAAAACTGAAAACTGTATGAAGTCTGCTGTGAAAGGTGGACATTGTTTTGCACATGGGGGAGGAAGCATATGTAAAACTGAAAATTGTACTAAGAAGGCTCAGATAGGAGGACATTGTTTAGCACATGGAGGAGGAAGCAAATGTAAAACAGAAAATTGTACTAAGAGAGCTCAGGCTGGAGGACATTGTTTTACACATGGAGGTGGAAGTAATTGTAAAACTGAAAATTGTAATAAAATGGCTCAGGTAAGGGGACATTGTAATGCACATGGTGGATCAAGGAGAAGTAAGTGTAAAACTGAAGATTGTACCAAGTATAGTCAAGCAGGAGGACATTGTAATGCACATGGAGGGGGAAGAATATGTAAAACTAATAATTGTACTAAGAAGACTCAATCAGGAGGACATTGTATTGAACATGGAGGAGGAAGGAAATGTAAAACTATTAATTGTGGTAAGTATGCTCAGCAAGGAGGCAATTGTTTTGCACATGGAGGGGGAAGGAAATGTAAAACTGAAAATTGTAATAAGAAGACTATGGTAGGAGAACTTTGTATTGCACATGGAGAAGGAAGGAAATGTAAAACTAATAATTGTAATAAGTATGCTTTGAAAGGAGGAAATTGTTTTGCACATGGAGGTGGAAGGAAATGTAAAACTGTAAATTGTACAAAGAAAGCCAAGTTAGGAGGACATTGTATTGAACATGGAGGGGGAAGGAAATGCAAGATTGAAAATTGTAATAAGGTGACTCTGGAAGGAGGCCTTTGCAAAGCACATGGAGGGGGAAGGAGATGTAAAACAGAAAATTGTATTAAGAAAGCTCAGGTAGGAGGTCATTGTTTTGCACATGGAGGGGGAAAGAAATGTAAAACTGAAAATTGTGCTAAGAAAGCTCAGTTAGAAGGACTTTGTAAAGCACATGGAGGAGGAAGGAAATGTAAAATGGAAAATTGTATTAAGAGGGCTGTGGTAGGAGGAAATTGTTTTGCACATGGAGGGGGAAGAAAATGTAAAAATGAAAATTGTATTACGAAGGCTGAGGTAGGAGGACATTGTTTTGCACATGGAGGTGGAAGAATATGTAAAACCGAAAATTGTGCTAAGAAGGCTCAAGTAGGAGGATTTTGTTTTGCACATGGAGGGGGAAGAAAATGTAAAACTGAAAATTGTACTAAGAAGGCTCAGGTAGAAGGACTTTGTAATGCACATGCAGGGAGAAGGAAATGTAAAACTAAAAATTGTACTAAAAAGATTCAAGCAGGAGGATATTGTATTGCACATGAAGGTAGAAGGATATATTAAACTCAAAGTCGTAAGTATCCTCTGAAAGGTAGAAATTTTCACACACAAAGTTTCGAGAAAATGCCTAGATAAAAATTATAGGCTTTGCAAGGAAGAAATTGTTTTGCACATCGAGGGGAAGGAAAAGTAAAACTGAAAATGTACTAAGAAGGCTTTGGTAGGTGGGCATTGTATTGAACATGGAGGGAGAAGTATATGCTAAATTGTAAATTGTCCTAACCTTCCTATGAATGAATACATTGTTTTGAACTCGAGGGTGGAAGGAAATGTAATACCAAAAAATTTATACTAAACAAAGTTAGAGAATTTCACATAGAAATAAAAAAATAAAACTCAATAATTATTATAAAGCTTGCTCACTCAAAGAAAAATTAAAATTTGTTGAGGATGATTTAAATGGGAAAACTAATTTTTTCATTAATATCCTTGTTAGATACTTGTGCTGTAAACCTATTTTTAATAAAGGAATCAGAACAACGTTGTTATAATCTAGCAGAAATTTAACTACAATTAGTAGAGGGTAGGGGGGAACAAATGAGTAAAAACCACCCTTTCTACACATAACTTAAATCCGGACCTCAATTTCTCCATCATAAATATGGCTTGTGCCATAGTACCACTGGAGCAATTAGGATGTTGTATGAAGCTATATATTAAAATAAGATATAGTACTGCACCTAGGGCTGGAACTATAGATGATAAAAAATAATACTGTGCTTAATATGCTGGATTATTATTGTACAACATATTTTGAAAATACAATTGTCTCCATTTTATCACCGCGTCTTACTGCCATTTTCCTATACTCTAATGTATGTTAGTGATGAGTAAAATTGAATTTAGAACAAGTGAACCCTAATTTGCATAGAGGGTGACAGTAAATATAACCTTTAAGGGAATAAATCCTTTGTACACCTGACCGGGATTAAAACCCCTGATTGTCTTGTAAATGAAAGTAAAATATATTGGAATATAACACCTTAAACTCTTCAGATGCTGAAGTCGATTTTAGACCATAATATTTAAAAAAATTGTAGTAAATAGGCTCTGTTAAGACAACATTGTTTAAGATATTGAAGGAAATATAATGAAAACGATGTTTTGAACAAAGCATGCTTTGACAAGAGCACATTATGTAAAACAATTTATCGAAAGAATAGAGTAATTCTACTAATCTTGAAATCTTTAAAGTAGATTGAACGAAAAATTGATTTAAATACTTATCAAGATATTTTGAAATATCCACTCTCTGCACGTTGGAATGGATTTCACTTTCAATAATAAAATCGTTTTCTCTCTGACATTTACTTTAACATCTGGTTTTATGTTTATTTAGTAATTATGTAAATCCAATACAAACATAGAAAATATGTTAGCCCAGATTTTTTTCATGACTACATTGTGTTTTGTTTGTGTATTAGTATAAAAGCTCCAGTTTTTTCTCTAATAATATTATCTATAAAAACAAATAGTCGAATGTATAATATTATTCATGTGGCCTTTTTAGAGAAGCGAGTCTTGGTTCTGGAAATTAGGTCATTTTTTAAACTAGTATGTTGAATATATTGTAAATTAATATTCCAGATGATTGTTGTTACCATATAAAGTTACTTTATAAATATTATATTCACAACTATTCCTAAATGCTAAGTTTGAATTTTCCTATTTGCTTGTTATTCTGATATAAACTTAAATATTAAAATTGATAATTCTTTAGTAATGAACTCAATAAAAACTAATTTATTTAATTGTATAATATCCCTTTCATTTTTTAGGTAAAAATGAGACTTATTTATACATTTATTTATTTATTTATATTTAGTTATTATCGTTATACATCGCACTTTGTACAGGGTAAATTTAAATATGTTTGCTTTGTAAATTCTTTGGTCGGCCATCTTAGAGTTTTGGGGTCGTGCCCCAAAATCATTTATTTTGGCGTTGTTTGTAATGGCCATTTTGTATTAATGTCAGTGCCTAACGCTGAGCATGTCTCTCTCTCTCTTCTAGTGTTGTTATTTATTGAATAAAAAAACTCTCTTGTAATCAACCTGCCTTTTATTTATAGTATCACGGACCCCCCAAATAAGGGGGGGTTACACAGTCAACTACAGTCATCGCATGCGAGATGGTGGCCCAGATATAGAATCGCCTCAAGAACGTTCACGAACAATAATGCAGCTCTGGAAATAAGGCTATACTAAAGAAGCAGTTCTTCAGCTATAAGATGAATCCAAACGACATTATCACTCGGCATCTAAGTATGATTGAATTAATGGCTCTGTTGTTAGTGGCCATCGGAGAAGTCGTTTCCGACGTGGACAAAAATCGCTAAAGCCCTTGAGAGTTTGCCAAGCAGCTTCACTGCGTTTATAAGTGCGTGGGATTCGTACGTTTAGAAAATAGAGACGTTAGAGAACCTAACCTTTCGACTTCTCAGGGAAGAGAAGTGGCTCATATAGAATGATGATGTCTCTAGAGTCTTTGTGACCCTGAACATTCATAAAGAATACAAAAATATGAGAAGTCAAGCTTTGCACAGTGGCGAGAAGAAAGAGAATCACGGAAAACCAAGTGGTGAGAAGAATATATTTTTTTTTACTGTGGCTGAGCGGGTCACATAAAAAAACAGTGCCGTAACTGTCTTGCGAAAAACAGTGATTGAAGCGTGGACGAGTTAAAGAACGTTGCTTTAAGTGCTGAACACAAAAAGTCTCTGCTTCTGGGTGTGAAACTGCTGCCTTACACTCTTGAAAATACGTTAAATTTTCCGAAAGTTAAGAAAAATCTATTTTCCATAGGAGCAATGACTATTAAAAGTTCAAGGTAATTTTTGCTAAAGCAAAATCAAAGTGCAGATTCCAGGACAGAATCGAGCTGTAGTAACGGGAATTTAAATGATTAATCATTGCTACAAGAAAATTTTCAAGAGTAGAATCACTGAGCGAAGGATTCAGTGAAGTTATCGCACGAGAGACGGCCATCCATGCATTATTAGATTCAATACCATAGCAAGTCAGATACTATTACCGAGGTTAAAAGCGAACAATGACAAGCTGTTTTATGAGTCATGTAAATTTGGTAAGACACATCGACTGCCGTGTAATGAAAATCTTAGTCCTCCTGCAAGTAACCCTGGTGAGTCTAGACACACTGATGTATGTGGAAAAATGCCATTTACATCGCTGGTAAAAGCCAATTATTTCTTGCTATTTAAGGACGATTGCACTTTATATAATTTTGTTTATTTTATTAAGCATAAAAGTGTTGTTTTTGTTGATACAATTCTAGTAGATGATAGAAACGCATACGGGAGATAAAATAAAAGTACTTAAGAGTGACAATGGCCACGAGTTTGTAAACAAAAATATTGCAGAGCATTTTAAGAAAAATGGGACAATATGCGAGAGAACTGCTCTATACTGTGTGAAACAGAATGGGCATATTGACCGGGAAAATCGATCAATTGTAGAATGTGTCAGGACCATGTTGATTAATAGAGAAATCCTGTAGGCACTGCTGGTTGAGTCAGTAAATGTGAGTGTTTACATTTTAAACTCTGACAAAACGTGTATTAATCACAACCTGTGAATGTGAGGAATGCCAGGCCTCCACCATGGTTCGGATTCCACGTTAAACTCTAGGTCCTCCATTTCATTTCACAATCACTCTACCATTACACATTAGCGTAAGTGCGAACGGTTAGTAAGACGTGGTGATAATTAATAGTTCGGTCCCTGACTTACAGTTTTCATTCATAATAGCCAGAGAAGAAGACTGTCTACCTGCTAATCCGCCCCCTCCCCCAACCTCTCTGCCCTACCCCAACTTCAGCCCAAGACTTTCCTGTCCACCACTGACGAAGATAGGTTTTTTGGTTCTCAACGGGACGGACCGTTAGCACTTTCATTTTTCTCTCAGCGACACAAACGCTATCTTACAAATTTTTCTCGACATTAGCGTTGTCCAAACAACGTTAAGTACTTTGAATGAGACCTTATATCACTGAGGTGATTTTGTTGTGTAAATTTGTTCATTAATTAGTGAAAATATGCATATATTGTGAAGATTTATCCGTTGAGAGAGCGAAAGTAGTTTTTAATTTTATAAATTATAATCAACTTAACATTTATCGATGTACGATGTGAATAAGAATAACAATTAATAATTAATGGTAAAATACAATCATGTAGTATACAATAGTTAGAAATAAATCTTTCTAAAAATATACTCTGTGTAGACTTTTTAAATTAATTTTGTCCAAAAAACCAGTAAACAATGCTATTTATCATACTCCTCAGATACTATCCTTTTTTTAAACACGATTGTTAGAGCCAATTTCCAACAAAATCACATTTTGAAAAAATCTGCAATCAATAAACAATCACTAATTTTTTTTTCCAAAAAACAAATAGACATTGTCATTCATTATGTAAGGACTCACAAATATCAATTTTGAATAAAATTGTTAGAACCAATTCTGACTTTTTTTTAATTCAGTCACTAGTAGACCTAAACTACCCTTAATTTTAGAAAAATAATTATAATTGCTGGTTCATCTCAATAAATATCAACGTTGAACTGTAACGTTGTTACAACAAGAAAGAGAAAATATTGTTTTGGCTCACCTACTCTGCCCCTATTTGGCAAGTCCGCAACAAGGCTCCATCACTACGTACGCTTCGCGGCCCACTTGTATCAAACAAACTGACCGTGGTTAAACGCCTGCCTGCAAAAGCGCCTCCCCCCCCCCCCCAAAAAAAAGAGACTGTATACATGCGCAGGTCCGTGCGCGCCAGCAAAATGTCCTGGTATCAACGGTCGACTAGCCGGCGCGAAATTTGAATAATTTCCCGATCATTGGAGATTCGTCTAGAAACTGTGCACTCCCCTCCCCCCTCTTCCCGACTGTGCTTTCCGCGAAATGAGAACACGTGATTGTGACTTTGTGTATAAAAAGGCTGGACTCTATTGCCGAGTTACTGATTTCTCTGCACTCTTTTAGGTGAGACGCTTGGTGTTCAAATTAGGCTTAGGTTATTTTATTTGTTTGAAAATTCTGTTTGGCATCATGGACTCTAAATTTAATGATTCGGCAATATTAATTTAAAACATAACTTAAGCTTCAATTCTAATGAGACTGCAGGATTTCCCTGGAAGTCATTGTTGTTCAGTCAAACTTTAAACAAATATTGTAATAACAGACTCGTCTCGTCCCCTTCACGGATGGGCACATCGCCATCTTGGTGGCGCGAGATACTTTAGAGGATCTTGTTGGAAATATGACTTTACTTGTCAAAGTTAAGAATCTTAGTCTTTTGAAATTATGTATTTGTTGCTCAAATCTGGGACCGCGAGCCCACGCTCTTAGTTCATTAATTATGTTAGTGGTTAGGTTGGTTAACCTTAATGATATTTATTAGATTTCTTGTTACCTTGTTATTGCGCCTTGTAATGGCAATTAAGACGAATCATTATTGTTTAGCGTACCCTAGTCTTTTACATTACTACTGGAGAGTCGCCATGGGCGACTAGCATATATCTTTACGATAGTTCTATTTATCAGCAGGTTATCATTTCTATATGTAGTTATTATGGATATACTTCTTTTTCTGGACAGGGTCAATTTAAATATAGGTTTGTTAATACTTTGCTGTACCATCTTAGAGTTTTGGGGTCGTGCCCCATTATGTTTATTTCGGATTGTTTGTTATGACCATTTGTTATTATTGTCAACGCCTTTACTCTGAGCATGTCTTGCTCTCACTCTCCACTAAATTAAAGGGGGGAGGGGGGGTTACAGAACGAAATACACCAACCCGTTTAAGCTTTAACTACAGGTATACACGGACATATAGCCAGATATAGACAAGATCGCAAAATATGTAGAGTTGCATCTATTCTATTTTACATAGAGTTGTAATGTTACACTAGGTAGAGAAAAGCAAATACATCACTTTGTAGAGTAGCTACATCTTTATGTAGAACTGAGAGTTGTATCAGTTCTACATAAAGATGTAGCTACTCTACAAAGTGATGTATTTGCTTTTCTCTACCTAGTGTAGTAACATTGTTTTACAATAGGACTCACCCCCATGTAAACCTTCACACATAGCTCGCCTCTGGATTCATACTACCCGCTCCAAATAATATTCTCGAAATAATCTAATCCCTACAATAGTACACTTCTCTATTGTAGTTCCCGTAAATTGATACAATGTAATAGACAATTCTAATCAATATCAACAAAATAGAATAGTAGAATATTCTGTTCCTATACTCACCAATTCTATCTTGTGGTTAGAGCAATCACCTAGACGAGCAACACCGGGTAGAAGCCGAGTATGGGGATTTGACTACGTGAGCCACGATATCCCTACAGTCGAAGTCCACACCAACTAGATCAAATTAATACTGAAGAAGACCAGGCTGAACCAACCTCGACCTGTGGAATACTACCCACCTGCTCTCTAATGGCAGAACCATGTACTACAGAAACAACATCCGATGGCAGAAGGACTGTTCCAGAAGACGGATGGGGCAACGTCAACATAGCTACGTGACGTTCCATTTCTTCTAGAACAACGCCACTGACGAAAAAATTGTTCTTTCCTCCAACTTGCTTTCCGGCTTTGAAAAAAACCCTATCTAAAGTGATTAACACGCATTGTAAAGATGACTATTTCGATCAATGCTGATGGAGGAACATAGTCCTAGGACCAGGACTATGTCAGAACAAACGTTGATAAACTACGGACGTAAACTATGGCAATGTATTTATTGAACTCTGAAATTAAAACTTTAACTTTTTGTGTAAGCCATGTTTGGCGTTGTGATTTTTTTTTAAATAATATTTTTCTTTACCAGAACTTTAAACTTGGAAATGATACTCTCTTTTTGTGTCTGTCGCCACTTGGGCACTAAAGTCAACTGTTTTCTTGATCTTTTAGATAACCGCAACTATTAGATAAATTTTGTGCTGGACACGTTTATAAATATTTCATTTTGGAATAGTGTTGCTAATTATTGTTTTGATTTTTTGTTATGATGAATATATATTAAATTTAACTTTGTAACGTAATTTTTTTACAGATATAATAAAATTAGTAATTATAGTAGAACACCGTTCAAATGTTTTTGCTAGGCTTTGTTTATAATAGTTTATTTACTATGAGTCCGCAAGTAAATGGAAGTTTATAAATTTAAAGTCTAGGTCAGATAGTCCCGAGGGAGTTTGACTAAATGTCTGTTAGCCAAACTCTCGCGTATTTTAAAATGTCTAATAAATATACTTCATATTTATTATTAGATTTGTTGAAGTCTGTATTTATTTTAATAAATCAGACGCCTTTGGAACAATGTAATAAGGCCCATAAGGCTCTTATATAAACTTTACAAGTTTTATTAATGTTTTCGTATCAACACTTTGGGTTGTTTGTCTCTTCAAGACTAGCCCATCTGATTGCTAGATATGTCAAGAATGAGGGAAGTTTCTCTCTAGTTAACTGCGCGAAATGACTGTTTGCTTCTATTATGATTTTCCACAGAAATTAGTACGACCATTGAAACCATGTAAAGTATTCCGCTTTGTTTTTGCTTTGAATAAACCGTTTATGGTATTGTTATTTAATCTTGCATTTAATCTCCCTTTTTGTATATATGTAAATTGCAACCCTCCTTCTTCCTTTAAGTTATTTGTGGTCGTAAGGAAAGGTTGAAGAGAGGGGTGTAACACTAGAACTGTATATACTCTACTTAGAGCTTATCTACTCTACTTAGAACTGTGTCTTCTCTACTTAGAGCCGTACCTACTCTACTCTCCCTAAAGCTATATCTTCTCAAGACTATTCTACTTTGATAGATTTTGGCATATCGCAAATTTAGTTAAAGTCTATTTTTCATAAAAAGGACCTTATAGATAACTAGCAGTTTGACCCGTTCTTCGCATGGGTAAGCCATATTCAAACACAATTTACACAATTAATACACTTCACACATCCCTAAAGACATTAAATGCAATTACTCAGCCACACTGAAAAAAATCCTTTCAGTAGTACATGCTACACTGTTTTGAAAACGGCGAGGAACCAGGTGACAATACCTAAATAGAGATGGTGATGGGTCAGGTCGATAAGCTTTACAAACATGCCAAACTACTGGCGACATATTTATGGTTTCAAGGACAGACAGATAGTGGCTTGGAGTGGGAATGGATGAGTTGTCTGCTCTACTCTAACCGGGTCGTTCTGTTTCGGCTATTGCGGGGTTGCATCAGATATATTTTCAAAATTCGGTGGCAAAATATGTAGCACCTCAGCTCGTATCAATTTTCATGAGTTTCAGATTGAATATTAATGTGAATGAAGTACCATTATAAAGGCTCTAGGCTCTAGGCTTTCACTACACCGTTGTTTATAAGTCAATTAATGTTTTCTGTATTTTTCATGTTAGAAACTTTAAAGTTCATTACTATTTGGTCAAATTTTGACAATCTAAATTTCTGTATATATTCTTTAAAAATTGATGCGGTTATATTTTACTTCCAGTTTAAGAGCCCTTCGCACTACCGATTAATCAGGATACTAGGCCTAAGTATATAACTACACTCGAATGGTAAGCAACAATCCTCGCAATTTTTATTTGATAACATCAGAATTGTGATTAGTTTAATAGTTCCATTTTAAATAATTAATTTTTTAATTTTGCTATATTTTCTAAAGTGTGATAATTTTTTGGTTCACCTCTTTTTACTTCTTGTTCAGGCTATAATAATATATTATAATTAATCTAATGGGGTAGGTCTGATAAAGGAAACATTTTAGAAGTAATATGCCAGCATTTGCTTTGAAGGAAAGGGGAAAACCAATTAAGGAAAACCACCATCTGTAGACCCGATTGGGTTTGGAAGCTTGATCTTCCCGTCATCAGGAGGCCAGTTGAACACGAGAGTGAAGCCTTAGACCATTTTGCCACTAGAGCGGGTTATGGTAAAATAGTTTCGTTGGTCTCAATTCTACTTTGTTCGAAAGTAGAATATGGGACACCGAACCACGGTTATATTATCCACCAAAGTTAGGTGTTATCCGTGGGGAGAGACAGGCTCATATGTCGTGCATCAATCCTTGTGATTTGTAAGGATCTGGAATGAGGGGCTCAAAATACGATTATACCATTTATTGGGAAGTTATCACTTTTTCATTGACTTGACAGATACTTATGTCTATCGGTTCAATTAAAAATATCAAAAAATGGAATATATTATTTTTAATCCATATGGATAGTTAAATTATGGTATTCTACAATTCAAATTATTCTATAAGATGCAATTCATTTATTATTTTATTATTATTTGTATTAATTTTTTTTATTTTTCAGGCACATAAAGATGAATAAATCCACTAAGTCGTCAACGTGCTTACGTGGGCGTAGATTTCTTCCAATGAATATGAGCAACATATGACCAACTTGAATATTTTAAATATCAGTTAAAAAAAAATTTTATCACTGTATTTAATGTATTGTGCATTAAAAACAAACCAAATTGTATTTAATAACTACCATCCCGTGAATCACGTGGGTTTTGTATATTTGGTAGCTTATTGAGTCGTTGAGGGTATTTTTTTTTATAATACTGGTATACTGGTAGATATTATGTGATGGTTATGGAATTGTTCTTAGCGTTACCCGAAAGACACCGCTTCGAGGCGACCATACATCTCCTCTCTGTCATGTCTGGGTCGGGTAATTTTTGTTAACAGAATCCTCACTTAATGGCTTGTCATATTAGCCTATTTATATGGCTGCCTACACAATGTCAGCCGTTCTTCCCTCAGGTGCCAGAACCACCAGGCTGCTCGGTGTGCTTACCTTGTGCCATGAGAGAAACATTCTTCCCTTAAATCAACCCTCCACTCCTTCAAGGACTGACCCTGAGCCTTATTCATAGTCATTGTAAAGCAAACATTCAGGGGGAACTGGATTCTATTGAACTCGGAGGGGTAATCTGAAGAAATGAGGGGAATGTGAGGTATGGAGATTGTTTCACCGTAGCCACATCCTGTGAAAAGGGTAGCCTCTACTCCTTGCGATGTATAGCTTTCACTTGCGGCCTGGTCCCATTACAAAGCTTTGAGTGTTTCAAACTACACAAAAGAATGAAAATCACTCCAACTCTCAAGAGGAGTGTGTGATTAGGGAGTCCAGAGGAATTGAAAGTGTGCAAAAACTCTATCGGGTATAGGACAGCATCCTCCATCTCCACAACCTAGTCCACTGACTGATAGGTCATCTCCTCCAAGACAAACGTGCTAAGGAGGAGGTTTTTGACCTCCTGTTCGTTGTCGTTTATAAGGGTTATTATTTCCTTCGCTCTTAGCCATGACCTAGGTTTCTATTTCAGGTTATTTGGTTTGGGACTAATGATTGAAATCAGACTGTTCATATCATTCACTAATTGACATCATAATATAGGGAAGGTATATCTTTCCATCTAACTCTTTCACCTTGCCATCTCCCAATTCTAGCAGACTATGTGAACTCCCCAGCAGTGCTATCTCCTCTCACGTGAACTATTATATTTGTATTAAATTACTGATTTTGAATTTTCGTTCATAGGTATTGTGATTTTAGGAAAGTCTTGAATTCGTCGGCTTGGGTGCCTCAGGATACCCAAAGCAATGTCTACCTGAAGTTCCCCGCCATAAACCACTATTCCACTCATCAGATTATTTTTTCTACAACAATCCTGCAGGATATGGGTTGGAGCCTTATCACTTTTTATGTGATATAGTAGGCCTACAATAATCACAAAGATAAGTTTGCAATCTCGAAATATCTGGGCTAAGTTGATGTTTTAGTAAAAGTTATATAGAAGTGTTTCTGTATGATTAAGAATGTAGGGAAGTTTGAAGGCAGGTTGGCCAGATTTCTCCCGTCCAAAAATCTTGAAACGACGCCCAATAAAGCAACATCCATAGCAATTCCCTGGTTACTGCTTGCTTTGGCTAGTAGCGGGTTATTAGGAATTTTTTGTCCTGTACCTCCTGGAGCATTTAATAACAGAACACTGCTGTCTCCAGCGTTAATCTTTTAGT
This sequence comes from Timema bartmani, assembly GCA_902151455.1. NCBI lineage: Eukaryota > Metazoa > Arthropoda > Insecta > Phasmatodea > Timematidae > Timema > Timema bartmani. The sequence continues at coordinate 59,738 of CABFWB010002711.1, read as the reverse complement.
TATATTCTTGTAAACCATCATCTGATATTTCACTAGCCTTGGCTTGTTGTCATCCACGGCTTACAACAGAGCATCAACGTCGTAGCTTAATTTCCTGAGGTGGTATTTGTTTCCATAGCCCTATCAACAACAAGCATTCATTGGCTCTGACAAGCCGTAGGCTTGAGAGTCTTTCATGCTATTGAGACAATCATAATTATTATATTCTAACAAAACCAGACATTTGATGTGGATCCTGTACAGACCATGCTGGACACCAATCCCTGGATAATCCTCCTCCATCTGCCCCTTCACGCCTTCAGTGAAACTGTCCTTGTGCTTCTTCAACAGCAGGAGCGAATCTCCAGTTAAAATACGTATTCGCAAATGGCTTGGAAAATATTGGTTGTAAAAAGATTTATTTAAAAAAAATGTTATTTGCTATGATAAGCTATTTTGTATCTCAAAATTGTAGATTTCCTGATAAAATAAGATGTGCCATAATTTGTTATTTGGAGTAATACCTATAAATCCATGAATAATCATCCTAATTTTATACCTCCCCTAAAAGGTATTTTTTTAAATACTTTTCCATCCACCCTAACCCCAATATTTTCCGGAGTTCCATTCTAAAATTTAAGATGTTCAGAATAATATGTTTTATAGCTGATTTCCGAATTTCAGATAAAAGAAAATCATGAAGTTTTTGTTTATATTAGTTTTGAAACTTTTTGACTCCCAGACCCATCCTCCACCATTTATACAACTCCCGTGTATACATTTAATTCTTTATATTTATAGTGTTATATGAAGTCATCCATCTATCTGCTTGCCAAATTAAATTTAATACCACACCTAAAAGTCTTCTAATTCTATTACTAAACATCCCGGCCCCCACACCCATCACCTATTTTTCAGGGTCCCATTTATAATTTAAAATTATCAGGCTTTTATGATTATTTGAAGTGGTTGCTCTACCTTCCTTCTGAATTTCAGTCCTATACCACACCGAGAATTATTTTTTTATATTTGCTTGGGAAATGCTAAGTCCCTCTCCTTCCTCATTCTTTCAACTTCCACTAGAAATTTCAAATTTTAAGACATATCCGGTTATCTTTAACTGCTAAACTTCTAAATTTAAATTTTCTACCACATATAAAACTTTTTTTTCTGTTTGTAGACTCCCGCTCTCCTATTTCCCATCGTCTCTTTTAAAAATTTTAAATTTTCAGATTTTAATTATTATTTGGAAGGGACCCTTTAACTGCCTGCTGATTTTAAATATGCTTCCCCAACAATACGTAATAATTTACATTAGTTTTTGAAACTTTAAACTCTACCACACCCTTTTCACCATATCACTCATAAGGAGCCCATTATCATGGTGGTATTGAAGAAATCGGGTTGATAATTTCATCGCCTTCGATCAAGTTGTACAAATATTTCCCAGTCAGTGAGAAAACGCAATCAAATTGCAGGTGATAATTGAATCACACAAGCGATATTTTGACTGACGATCCGATCCGTGAACCTTGTCGCACTGCCAGCAATCTGAAGCAGATCGCACAATTGCTGCACAATGAATGGACGTTGGTAACCGGATCGCTCAACCTAATGGATGCGCTCCTTCTTTTAGGACTTTGTTTTCTCTCCTCGGACATCATGTGTAATTAATGTGAGTGTACGTTCTCAAGTAACAATATTTTGATCCAAAATCTCTTCTTTTTCCTTGCTGGACGATGCCGACTCTGGTTCAACACCAGTATTACTGCTGCCGCCACTGGTGGTTCATATTTCATCAGCGGACCCGTGTTAGAGACCCCCAAGAGATGTTGCCATGTCCAACCCTGTCCCCTTTGGCCGGTTTTACCCCCTCTACCACTTTTAGCCCATTTACTGCTTCTTCATTTTAAAATTTAAGAATCAGAGTTTAATCTTTGTGAGGGGGAGGGGGGTTCTTATACCCACCTAACAAATTTAATTCTTCTACTTTGAAACGTAGTTTACCCAGTTCGGTGGCCGCATGGTCCAAGTCACTACTCTCGAAGTTGACTATACTGCTGATGACGGGGAGATTAATGTTCATATCTCGGTAGGTTGTACTTATTACTAAATGGTTTTCCATTCTACCTCAACGCAAGTTCAGCTACACTTCCTCTAAATATATCTTCCTAATCCCTAAAACCATTAGCGTGATTAGTATATAAACGTATAGCCTGAACGGGTAGTAGGAAGTGGTGTTAATTTTTTTAAATTGTAGTTTATTATTTAAGTTTTGGGAGCTCGAAAATCCCCATTTCCCCAACCTCCTTTCTAAATAGTAAATTTTAATAATTATTTGATTATTGGGGTAATCGCTCTACATTCCTCGCCAATTAAAATTTTTTGTCTCAATTTTTTTTTATACCTAACCCACTTCCCCCCTACCCTATTTTATCAATTTAAATGCTTTAATCTTTTATGGTTATTTGGAGTGTTCTTTAATACCGTCTTGCTGAATTTTAGTTTCATACCACAAGAAACAGTCGTTGTTTCTAATTATTATTATTATTATTATTATTATTATTATTAGCACCGCGTCTTACTACCCGTTCGGGTTATACGCACTTACGCTAATGTGAAATGGTAAGGTGATTGTGAGATGAAATGGAGGACCTACAGTTTAACGTGGAATCCGAACCACGGTGGAGGCCTGGCATTCCTCACATTCACAAGTTGTGATTAATACACGTCTTGTCAGAGGTGAAGGAAGGGTTTGGTATTTAGATAAATCTGTGCCGGGACCGAGGATTGAACCCCGGACCCTCAGCACAGAGGTCTGACACCTTACCCCTAGACCACCAGGTCACCGTTGTTTCTAATAGTTTTGAAAATGGTCAGATGCGTAGCGTCAGAGTAGACTATGAGACTAAGTCTCCCCAAACCTTCTATCGGAAAGTTAAGAAAAATTGATAGCAAAGTTTAATTTGTTATTATAATTTTAAAAACACCTCCCCAAGCGATGAAACTGAAAATAATCTTTCTTACAAGGAGAAAATAATTTTCTTCTTAGTTTTCCCTATTGAAACTAACCATATTTTGTAGCAAATTTTTTTTCTTCTAGTTTTTATCTTACCCTTAGGTTTCTGTTTATTTTCTTTTGCTTCAGGGTAACCACTAATAACCTCAAGAAGAATAAGAAGAAGAAGCAGCTAGTTTCAACATGTGGTTGTGAAAGATGTGAAGGAGATTGGACAGTTGTTAATGAACAGGGTGTTTGGGAAGATTAAAGCTATTCAGAAATGAAACAACTTTCTCTTCTACCTAAGCATAAAACATCTAGTTTATTCACGAATTCGTTAGAAAATACACCAAAAGAGAGTCAAATATTTAATCGAGTCATATATTCAAATCAAATATAAATGTTATTACTATTTATTTTTTGCTTACAAAGTTTTACATTAAGAACTATACCATGTACAAAAAACACAATATATTACAAGTGAATTAAACAACACAACTAGTTTTTTTAAATGCTAGTATTTATATAACGAGTATGGAATTATGGAAGGTATTCCGGTTTTCCAGTTTGGACATAAGTGACATTGCCTTTCTAAAAAAATGTGTTAGTAACTTAACGTTTCGACTTTGAAGGCACTGTTTTGCGTCCATTCTGTGTGCGTTAAAATTATTTTTAAATAATTTAGTTTCAATCTAATTATAAAACATAAGAAGAAGACTATTTGTATCTCTTGTTGGTGTGTCATTAAAACAATCTGTGATTAATATAACTTTTTTTGACATCTAACTCATTAGATGAAAATAAAATATAATAAGATAAGTGATAAGATAAATCTATATATTCTGTTAGTCTCCTTTTCTTCATAATGATATCTACAACACGGAAAATTGTAAACAATCCCCCATCTCCATTTAAATAACTCCTACTTAGAGATTTTGAATTTTAAGAAGAGTTGGGCTACCTGCCTGCTTAAATTACATTTTTTACCACAGATACCATTGTATTTTCTGTCAAGGGCCACTCCTCCCCCTGTTTCCCAAAGTCTCATTTACAAATCTACAATTTTCAGCCCTTAATATTTATTCGTAGTGGTGTTTTTGTGAAGCTGCCTGCACAATATCAGCTTCTATCACACCGGGAATTAGTTGTTTACTATTCATTTTTGCTATTTTGAGTCCCCCAACCCCTTTTCTCCAACTAACCCTTAGACATTTTAAATTTTAAGATTCATTGGATTATCTGTCTGTCAAATTTTAATATTCTACCTTATTTAAAGTTTTTTTTTCTAATATAATCCCCCATTTCCTAGAGGCACATTTTTAAATTTCTTAATTTTAGATTTTTCTGGATATGTGAGGCAATATCGCTAACTTCCGTGGGTTTTGCCTTTTATAATATAGGTGAGCAATGTATATAAAAGGTAGTATATTTTCCAATAGTCTGTAGTCTGTAGTCTGTAGTCTGTAGTCTGTAGTCTGTAGTCCATGGGAACGACCTCCCATGACAGAGGGACAATCATAATTAGATGATACAAAAAATTACAATCAAGTAACGATTTTTCTAGGTCTGAAAATTGAAAAATGACACCTGGACACGGGAATCGAACCCAGGACGTTTGGCTTAGTACGCCAATGCTCTAACCACTGAGCTATCCAGGATTCGTCCCGTTCTCAAGGTCATTCTTCATTAATATTTTAAAGTTATAATCATTCTAAGTAGAATAAAAAAATTCATTTCTCGGGAAATAAAAATAAAACTGCTATCAAAATGTATCGTGTGGGAAAGAGGGGGGATTGTTTCTGCCTCCCACCCCCACACCCGAAAGCCAATATCCCCCCCTCCAAACATTTATAGCCACGTGACCAAGATACAACAGTCAATAATTATTGATACAACAATAAATACGATGTTCGCTATGTATTATTCGACCACAACAAATAACGTGCGAGCTTTTCTCTTTTATGTCCCAAGTTTCCGTGACTTGTGTTGAACAAAAAATCTTATCTATATATAATTGTTTAAGCTTGTCTTAAGAGTTGTATTAAAACCACTAATAAATGGATCTGACTCAACAGCGATACCAACAAGACATACATTGTTATTCATATGCGAAATTAAAAATGAAATACAATATTCATTGCGACCCGCCTCGATGGCGTAGTTGGCTAACGCGCTTGTTTCATGTAGAGCCAAACTGCCTAGGACGGGGAGATCGAGGTTCGAATCTCGGTCGGGTTAACTGGGAGTGGTTTCTCCTAAATGGTTTTCCACTCTCCCTCCACGCAAATGCGGGTTCATCCTCCTCTAAATTCAACCTTCCCAATTCCTAATCCATTAGCGTAATTAGTACTTAAGCGTATAAACCGAACGGGTAGTAATACGTGGTGCTAAATAAAAAAAAAAATGTATATTCACTGCGTGTTACGTTGAATATAAACACGAGCTATATAAAATAGGATTTCCATATTTCCTCATTAACTGTGAAGAGTAAATGACGTAAGAGGATGCACATTGTTGGATTTGAGGTCTAGGGTACTCAAATGAATCAGACCGGAATGCCTAATTAATTAAAAAGCCAAACATCAACATATAAATTGACACCACCTTTATTGACACCCTGAGCTAGTTTACTGATCGTCAACATGAAGTTTGCCATAGTCACTGTGTTGCTAGGTGTGGTCTTAATCTGCGTGATGGTGAGTAGAATCAGTCGTCATTGTTTATACTTAGATATAGCAGTCTTACCTTGACATATTACACTATGACGTTATCTTAGGATTAGAGGAAGGTTTATTAAAGTGGGATACGTGGGAGGACGCTAGGATCCGTTATTTGAGAGATTATTTGATATATAAAAGATTGTTCATGCCAAAATGTAGGTGAATAGTGTCTACAGGTTTCTGACCAGTAAAATAATAATGGTTTATAATTAAAAAGATGTATGAAGAATTAAAACCTAGCTCATATTCGACAAGACTTTGCCTGATAAGAATCACAACCATCCATATCAAAGGAAACGGCTAGTAATATAAACCCTGCCTTCCTCTAAAAAACAAAGTCATGTTTTAATAGGGACATGACAGAAATTTTAAGATAGTTTGTGATTGTTTTAGTTGGTTCTATGTATCAACGTTATTTTTCTGTTGTGAAGTAGCCCCCACGCCTTCTCCTCAAAAGGAAGAGGGAAACAGGAAGAACACGAAGGAAAGAGAAGAACAAAAGAATATAATCGTGTATATGTGTACATTATTTTCTACCGAAAAACCCCAAAATAAATGCTTACTTCCATATACCCTGCCTCAAAGATTGGTTCTCGATTCAAAAATGAAGAGACGCATTCATTAAGTTAGCTTATAATTTAATGATTCACAATTCAGTGGCTGCTCGCTCATCCATAGACCACGAAAGCACGCCGCCCTCCCACAAAGTAAAAATAAGATTTTATATAATATTTTAATTTGATATTAATTTGGTATTTTAAACTTTGTTTGTAACACATGATCTTCTGAGACACTTCTCGGCTGGCACGAATTTTATCGTCCTTAAAATATTTCCCAAATCTCCAATCTTCTTTGAGAGATATACCCGAAGAAAAATATCCTCACTCTTTTGTGTTTTTTTTTGGTGGGAATGACAGTTCTTAAGCTTCAATCCATCTAAAACAGCCTAAACTTTATTAAATGTTCTGTAGTATCTATGTTAAAAACACACATTAATTAGTCTGAGGACTGCACTCCAATCTATTAATTTACTTGAATCTCAGGACCGTGGCAGTTTGCGTGAAAAGTCGTTAAAAAAATGTGCTAATTTCTTATATTAATGAATTTATTAAAAAATACTAAACCTCAAATGTAAAGTTTTTAATATTATAAGAACATGTTGATACATCTCACCTTTGATTTGGTTAGAATCGTTTATTTTGAAATAACAAACCAGTTCTTGAATAACACGGTACTTTTGGACGTCGTTCCGTTAAACGGCTTCCTGAATCACTCTTATATTTATTGTCTTTATGGCACAGGGCTTAAATGAGTAAAGGGAGCTCGTTACTCCATCAATGTCCGACACGTGTCCTTCTCTTTCCTAGTTAAAATAAAAAGGTAACACTTTTTAAAATTATTTGTCAGTGAACAGTAATCAAATACTCTATAAGATTCTTAGAAAAGTCTATACTTACAGTTTTTTAATAATAATAATTATGCTATTCTTGATATATAACTTAAGATAGAATCACCATTTGCGTGGAGAGAAAGAGAGTGGGAATCCATTGAGGAAAAATGCACCTGTCTGGGTTTCTAGTTCCGAGCATCCTCTCACATGAAAATCACTAAACGAGCCTGAAATCTAGTCCATGTGTCCACCGGTATAGGTACGAGGATTGCTAAAGGTATAATCTGTTAGATGGGGTAAGGATGAGGATGGTAGCTATAAGATATACATCCTCATTAGCGCGGGGAGAGGATAGGGGTATCACAGTGATCAACACCATATAGGACTCTCCACCCCAGTGCAGTCCACCGAGAGTCATCAGCAATACACTTGTAACGAATAGAGTTGGTGACCCATTTTGTGATTGCAGTGAGCTTACCCACCACTGTAACTGGGTAATGTTACAAATAGAGGGGCAATCAGGTGGCAACGCAGTCGTCTTATAAGTTCTTTTGAGACTGGGTGTGTCAGACTAAAGCCGTGTACACGGAAACCGAGTATTTGGTGTAAATTGCTTGTATATATGACTATCAGTGCACACAAATTGTAGAACAATTAATACACACGAATTGCGGAGCAACTCATCTGAGCTTGGTAATATTCTTACACGAACTGCGAGGTAAAAATTAAATTAGTAATGACATTGTTGAAAATGGAGGTTATGTTAGGTTAGATTAGCTAAGATTAGGTTAGTTTAGCTTAGGTTAGGTTAGGGGTTAGAAGTTGAATGGGACTACGGGTTGCTCCGCGATTCATGTTCACCGGCTGGTAAGTAAACTTTATCAAAGTTATTGATGCTTCCCAAGAAAACAAATACTTTAAGTAAACTTTATTCCGCAATTCGAGTGCACCCATGACTGTGTAGTATTTTTAGTAATGTATACAATTTGTAACTATTATACCATTCTTGATTCTATATTTAGTGACAGCGGTGAAATTTTCAAATTCACACTAAAATGGCAGAAATGTGTGTAAAACCAAACGTACATAAGGGTTCTGGTGATTAGTGTGAGAGGTAATTTCAATTCCAACTAATGGTTGGAGTGATGTAAATTTTTTGTTATCAGTATGTTTTTATCTAAGTGTGTTCAGAGACTTGTCAAATAATGAGATAAAAGTATGGGCAACTCAAGTTGTGTGGTTAGAGTTCAAATAATGTAGAGAAAAGTATGGGCAACTCAAGTGGAGTGATTAGAATTCAACTAATGAGAGAAAAGTATGGGCAACTCAAGTGGAGTGATTAGAGTTCAAATAACGAGAGAAAAGTATGGGCAACTCAAGTAGAGTGATTAGAGTTCAACTAATGAGAGAAAAGTATGGGCAACTCAAGTGGAGTGTAGAGTTCAACTAATGAGAGAAAAGTATGGACAACTCAAGTGGAGTGGTTAGAGTTCAACCAATGAGAGAAAAGTATGGACAACTCAAGTGGAGTGGTTAGAGTTCAACTAATGATAGAAAAGTATGGACAACTCAAGTGGAGTGGTTAGAGTTCAACCAATGAGAGAAAAGTATGGACAACTCAAGTGGAGTAGTTAGAGTTCAACTAATGAGAGAAAGTATGGTCAACTCAAGTGGAGTGGTTAGAGTTCAACCAATGAGAGAAAGTATGGTCAACTCAAGTGGAGTGGTTATAGCTCAAATTTAATCCACGGGAAAGAATATAACTTGATAAACTAAAACTAGACAGAAAGATCCCTCGTGACTCGCGCGTACCTGACTATAAATAACAAATCTTGGGACGAACTTTTGTGGAATTAGCTCTCATTAGCTCTCGAGAGTGATATAGTACTTCGTGTGCGCTAACGGTGGCCTAAAATCAGGAGGCTACCGTGAGTTTAGCTCTCGTGTTGAAATATATAGGTCATTTAGAGGCAGCCTTTTGAGTGTGTCGAGTATCCTATCCGCAGATGATAAGTTATTGTAACCAATAAAAACAAGTGATGCGTGCGTTGTTGCTCAAGGGCAGTACAAAACCGGAAAAAACTATGGTCATGGTGTGGCATACAATGGATTTCGCTAACGATGTTTGTGATTAACTGAAAAGTGTTTTATGTCCCTTCCATACAATGAAGCAATGTCATCGAGATCTAGAAATAAGGTTCTACTAATGGGCGAACTAGGATATGTTCGGGATAAGTGTAATAAGGACAAAAAATAAAATAAAGACAAGTGCGTGCCGATGTGTTCAAAACTTCAAAAGAGTGCATTATTATAGTAGTATGTATGGAGTCAGACTAGGTCATGTTAGTGGAGGTAAAATTGCGGGTAGAGTCTATGGATTAACTAATATAAGCCGGAGCTGCCATTTCCCTCTTGCATGAACAGGTTTGGTGAAGAGCGTCAGATGGCACAATACAGACATACAACAGGTCAGTTATAAACGTGAGTGGTGATAACATGACTGTGAGTATACCTGTTAGAATAGAAAGTTATTTTGTAACACAGGAAACTAATGTCGTAAAAGGATTGACAAAGATATGCCATATAAGCAAGGACTTCTCACAAAGAATAAAATACAATGTTTTGCTTTCGAGAGGAATGGTGTGTGGCTGAAGCGGAAGTTCCCCTAAATAAACCATTAAGGGAACTAGAGCCAGGGGTAGCCGGGGGACTTTGAAAGATACATTCGTGGCACCGAAAGTAGGTGAGGTGGTGCAGCAGTTGGTGCGAACGTGGGAATGGGGGTATTGGAAACAATCAGCTTTCCAAAAAGCATGGAAATTTTGCGGCTCACATATAGTATCGTCCAAAGACAAAGCTATCCCAGTGAAATAATTAACCCTCACCCCCAACTTGTTATCCTATATGGCTAAACAAATATAGAATCACCAATCCATATGTCACTACAGGAACGGTAGGAACTTAATATAAAATTACCCGGGTTGAAAATTACATCTAGTTTAGTTGAGACGCATTCAAGTTTTTACCTACACAAAGTGCCATAGTAAAGGCCATGTTGAAATATTTTCCGGGTGTACCTGGGGACCAAATGACGTTGGTCGCACTAATTTAGTTTTATCACAAGATTGATACGGGTGGAAATACAATTTGCCATCCACCGAGAAGAGTAACACTACACAGTAAGTATGAAATGAGACGTGTTGTGACAGGCCTGGGTGGCGTGGTTAGCTAGCTCGCTAGTTTTGTGCCAAGCTAGACTGCCGAGGACTGGGAGATTGAGGTTTTAATATAGGTCGGGTGAACTGGGGGTGGTTTTCCTAAATGGTTTTCCACTCTCCCTCTACGAAAATGTGGGTTCACTTTCTCTAAATTAAATCTTCCCAATTCCTAAGCCGGTAGCGTAATTAGTACTTAAGTGAACAACCCGAACGGGTAGTAAGGGTGGTGCTAAACAAACAGAAGTGTTGGAAAAGAGATGAGTGAGTATGACGTAATTCAACCCTCAACCATCCCCTGAAGCTCACTAGTTGTTATGTTGAAGAAAAAAGTTGGCACCTTTAGGTTTTCGGTAGATTACCGGTCGTTGAATTATATTACAAAGAACGATGCATATACTCTGTCTCGTATATAAAATCTATTAGAATCCTTGGAAGGTGTGATGATATTTTCCACATTCGATATATTGAGTGATTACTGGTGGCTGAATGTCACCTCCAAGGATAGTGAGATGACTGCATTTACGACAGGAGGTGGACTGTGGGAGATTAAGGTGCTTTCTTTTTAAGTTTGTAATGGTCCAAGTAAGTACCAGAGATTGATTAATCAGTTATATCTGGCCTCCAATGGGATACGCCATTGGTGTACCTGAATGACATCATCGTGGTTTAAGGAACCTTTGGGGAGCACATAGTAGGCTCCGATAGGTGTCAGAGGTTACATGAAGCTGGCCTGAAGGTGAGACAATCGATATGTAAGCTATTTTGAAAAACTGTAAGTTTCCGGGTCACGTTATTTCAAAAGAATGTGTAGCAACTAATCTGGAAATGGTCCATGAAGTGGTGGACTGCCCCGCACCTAGTGATGTCACTGATATCAGATCGTTTCTGGGTTCGTCTTCTTATTACATGCGTTATATAAAGGCATTTTAAAACATCGTGGCACCACTCTACTAGCTGACACAAAAAGGATATAGATTTATGTGGAGTGAAAAGGGTGAAAATTCCTTTAAACAGCTGAAATAATTTTTCACGTCTGTTCCAATACATTCTTATCCAAGTATGGGAACCATGTTTGTTTTGGATACAGACGCCATTGGGACAGGCATTACAGCTGTCTTAAGTCAAATACAGGAAGTAGAACAACCCGTAGTATCACATCTAAGTCGAGCGATAAAAAAAGACGGAACGTTGCTATTGTGTAGCTAGAAGAGAGATGTTGGCTATGGTGTATTCAAGTCGTCCCTTTCAGAGCTATTTATACGGCGAGAGATTTAAACCACGCCCAGACCCCAATTCCCTTTTCTGGATACAGCAGTTTAAATAATCTGAAAAGCAGGATGACTGGTGGCTATATCAATTGGCTGAATTGATTTCGTAAAGGACCATTATCATGGAAATAGTCCCGGATATGCTAATGAACTGTCCCATTTGCCTTGTAAGCAATATGGGCGTAAAAAACTTCCAATCTTCACTTTAATTTCAAGAGGACTCAAATTTGACACTTCACTAGCCAGACACATACATCAGATTACTACAGGACGCTGATGAATCCATCTACCACATTGCTAAACTAAAACGGTATGACAAAGATAGGCCAACTGCCGTGAATCATCCAGTAGAGGAGAGATATACATGAGCTTGTGGAAACAGCGGAGAAGAATAGAAGTACACTAGGGCCTTCTGTACCGTCATTGGCTGGAATAAAATAAGCCGGACATACTTCGTCTCGTAGTATCACGTAGCCTATATACAGATAGTTTAAGATTGTTGCATGATGCAGTTACTGGTGACTACCTAGGTGCTACGATTACATTAGAGAAAATCCAACATAGGTTTCATTGGCAGAGGATGACAGATTATATAGATCTGGGGTGTAGAGAATCTCCTGAGTGCCTCAGAAGGAAGTCGCCGACCACCAAATTGAAAGCGCCTTTATAAATCTACCTTGAAGAATTTCCCGTCCAGCGTGTATTGGCAGATATTCTTGGATACTTGCCATAGACAGTCCAAGCAAATAAACTTACATTATTTAAATAAATGACCCCTTCTTCAAATTAACTGAAGCATATTATGCTGTGACAGATATGTAAGTTTCAACAATAGATAAGCTAAATGTGGAATAGTCAAAATGCAGGTTTGGTGTGTCAGTGGAACTTTATAAGGATCAAGGAGAGTAATTTAAGAAGAGAGATATTCTAAGAGATTTGCCAACATCTTGAGATGGAGAGTATTCCCACAATTCCCTACCATCCACAGTCAGATGTTCTAGTAGAATAATAGAATTCAAATAGAATTATCTCTTTAATTCTTTCTCAGAACGCCAACAAATCTCAGGACAATTGGGACAAGGCCCTTCAACAGGTTCTACTTTCATATCGGTTCAGTCATAGGTGTAATCAGCGTGAATGCCGTGAGTGCCATGGCACCCCCACTATCTAGATTGTTTATTGTTTAGTACTTTTGTGCGATGGTCGATCTGATCCCGCCCAATTTAACTTTCTCTTAGAAGTCAACAACGTTTCTAATCTTAAACTGGTAGGGGATTCTAAATTTCTTACTTTATATATTGATAAAACATCCGGCTTCGTGATGCATTTATTTTCTGAAGAAATATTAATGGGTCTTCCTGGGCAAAGGTTTGAGACCATATTCTGGAGTCACTAAGCACGAGATGATAGAGAGGCAAACTTAAAAGGGAATTTTTCCACCGCTTCCAACGGCCACATGAATCATTTAGAATGTATAGTTAAACCATCTCTGAAGCTGCGGGAATTTTAAATTTCAATTTTTCCCAGGAACAGGCGATTAAGATAATTTTGGATAATGTTTCCCCCTTATCAGAAAACAATTAGTCTTTTATTGTAAGCCATCTTATTTTTCTGAACTCTTTTCCTTTGCTTCAAATTTTTATGGATCATTATAAGCTGAAAGGGAATATTTAGAGGCCCATTTGGTAAATAGTCACAGTAAACCTTACTTTTTGGAGAATACATCTTTCCAGAATTGCTAGGCAGGTTCCGCTAACGCCATTTGTTGCGTGCGAAAATAATAGCTGCGCTCGGTTTTGGAAGGCCACATCTTCCCCCTTTTTATGTTGTGAAATTTATCATTGAATCTAGTTATGGTTTTGCCCTGTTGAATACCGCTTCCAACGGTTCATTTATCTGTTCTTAATTTTTAATTTGTCTCAAAATAATTGAAAGATTAAAGTTGGAAGTATTGAACCTAGACTATTGGTCATTTATTATGGTTATTTTTGACTAGTAAATGCACAAATGATTTGGTTTATTAATATTGAGGGTTTTTAATGGAAAATAAATTTATTTTTTAGCCTGAACTTTCCTATGATATCATCCATGGAATTATTTTTTTTAATGGGAATTGTGGAAGTTTTTAATTTGGCTGAGCAAATTGTTCTTTGAATTCTATCCTAGAGGGGAGATTGTGGTAGATACTAGTTCCAGGACCCCATCTTTAGATGTTTTGGGAAGTATTGAGAAAGCAATTCAAGAAGTGATAGCTAAGTTTCCAGACGTCATTATTTATCGATTAGCAAAATGTGACTTTCTCCCTATTGAGATCATTGTGGATGATAACATTCATATTAGATGTGGGACCTATTTCTGTGCTCTTCCAAAAATGAGGATATTTATAAATCTCATTCGAGAATTCAAGAAAGGTTGTTTTCATCCGCCCCTCCAAATCCCGTATGTTAATCCTGCCTTATTATTGTGGACTATCCCAAAATTAACAAAAAGGTCCAGTTTGACCCCTACCCCATGCCCAGTGTGGAGTTTGCTTTCCAGCACTTGGGAAGATCTATAGTGTTTATCTCAGTTGATATGAACGCTACTTTCCTGCACTCCTGTTCTTTTGGAGCAATCTTAGAAATACACTGCTTTTGTGACTCCCCAGCATTTGTATGAATTTAACTGTGCCCCAGTAGGTTATAGCACAGTAGGTCAAGCTAAGTCAAATCCTGGACCATGTTCTTTATAATTTAAAGTATAAATGCATATTTAATTACTTGGACGATATTTACGCACACAGCGGCTCTCTGTAAAAGCATTTGGTCCATATGAATACTGTCCTAAAACGTTTTAGAAGTGTAGGATTGACAGGGAATCCTCAAAAATCACTTTCAAAACCTATAAAAGAATACACTCTACCAAATAGCCTTAAAGGAGTGATGTGATTTATTGGTATGTGAGTGTAATATTCGAGATTTATTCACTGGTTTTCGGAGGTTGCAGTTCCCCTCCTTAACGTCCTTATAAAGAAAGGTGTTGTAGTTTGTTGGGGAGGCGGGTAAGGAACAATCCCAGGCGTCTACTACTCTAAAAAATATGCTCTTGTTCCCAGAAGGGTTGCGTATGCCTCACTTTATAATCCCCTTTCTGCTCCTAGTTTATGGTTCTTCTGTAGATCTGGGAGCTGTGCTTTTCCAACGGACTTTGGATGGCGTTTGGCTGGTTGCGTTCGCTGCTAAGACGCTCGCCAATGCTGAAAAGATGTACAGTGCTTATGAGAAAGAATATCTGACCTGCAGCTTTGTCGTTGAGAAGTTTGCAAATTATTTGGAGTAGCGTGAGTTTTAATTGCATACAGACAACATGGCGCTAGCCTGGATGTGGCTTCAGGCTAAGCAATTAAGAAAGGTTGGAATATGGATGTGGACTTTATAGCTTTTTGAGTTATCCAAACATAACACATCAGGTAAACATAACCTCACTGCTGATACATTATCCAGCATGACTGAGGGTCACGATCCTATTAATGTGGAAGTGGCTATGCTGATGGCATCTGTTATCCAGTCCATCCCTGAGTCCTTTGTATCTATCAAGGATCATCAGGACAATGATTTATGGTACGTAGGAATTAGAGATAGACTTTTGAAGGTAGAGAAGGTAAGTAGGGCTCTATTATATATTCAGGGAGCTCCTCGTCGTTACTGATTTTAAGGTGAAAAAAAAGAAATTTTGTCTTTCTTATGGGTGGTCTTTCGATAATTTTAAGGGATTTCCGTGATTCGGTCACTTGGGTATTCTTAAGACATTCGAAAAAATATCCAAGGAATTATTTTGCCCCAACATGTATTGTGATGTAAAGGGGTGGGTTAGCTATTGTGAGTATTGTAAAAAGGTTAAACTCACCCAGTCCAGAGTTGGGCTGCATCCAGCCCCTTTCAGGACCTTAATGAGAATATTGTGGTTGCTCTGATTATTTTTCATTGCCAGGCACAGAATAGGTGAAACCAGAAGTTAGACATCCTCAATCTGGCCTTTAATTCTGCCTATCACTACTATACAGGCGCTTCCCTAGTGTCCGTACTTATAGGTAGAGAGCTCAGTCATCCTCTTATTTATATTGGAGACATATTTACATTGCTGGAGGATTCTGGTGGGCTTGCCCATGCTGAACGGCACAGGCACGCATTTTATAATCCTAGGAGGGTGCATATAAGATTTTATGCAGCGCATAGTTGCAGAAGGCTACCTATCCCTTATATTCTTGGAGACCTTAGGCAGTATAAAGGGCTCTCTCTGAGTTAAGCTGCTGACAAAATCTTGGCCAAATTAGCACATAAATGAAAGTGTTCAAGGCAGTTGAATATGTTTCTAGCCCCTGTAATAGTTCTTTTAAGGAATGTAAGGGATAATACCACTACCAGAAGAGCTCATGTCCCCCCACCCTCAAATCAATTCCATTAATAATAACTGTGGATGTCTCCGTGTAAGTCTATGTATGTTTAGTGTTAGGTGTTAATTTTATGCTTGGTATAAATAATGATTACTTAAAGAACTCATAGTAAGAAAAACTATTCTCTAAATATACTTCACGTATTTCCTATTGTGGGCCCAGAATGGAAAACTAACTGAAATTACATGTGCTAAAAAGGCTTGACTTAAAATATTTGAATTAAAAATTAGGCTTTACAAATAAACCTATGTCGAGTTTTTACGACTCATTGTATTCTCGGAATGAAATAAATTTAATGGGGTCTTACAACTTAGTGTCTTCTAGGATTGAAAAAAGCTTTTTTGAGTTATCATGACGTATTGTATTCTTAGAGTGAAAAAACATTTTTGAGGTTTTACTACGCATTAAATTCCCGGAAAGAAAGCAAATAAAACACTTTCAGTGAATTTTTCAGGTCCAAGATGTTTATATGAAGATCTCTGCAGTCATTTGTTGTGAAGGTGGGTGTTATTCTGAGTCTGGACAAGCTGATAAATGTGCTGTTCGTGTATCGTATTATTGTAATTTTTTGCTTTCCTAGATATCTTCAGTCGCCATGTTGTCACCCGTTACCCTTTTCCGTACCTGCGTATGACGATGTTTAGTTGGTGGCCTCGAAGATCGGACTTCACACTCAATATAATCTCCCTATCAATGAGCCTAGCTGAACATCCCATGCCCATAGAGTGTTCTGTGAAGACCACACATAAGATGGTGTATCAGCGACGACGACTGGGGTGGCTGGTCGGAATCTGGTGTTGTTGGGATCGGGCTTCATGTAGAGGTCACACTGGTGTACCAGCCAAGTTCATGTAGGGAAACAACCGTTACCCACACCAAAGAAAGTAGATTAAGGCCACGTTTCAAAGCACAACTATCCCCAGTGCCACCTAGAATAAGGATCCTGTGGACCAAGCGATCCACTCACGATAGTGGAGCCTTACTGACGACCTTGTGGTGAATACTTGTGACTGATCTGCACCTGCCAGTGTGAGGGTATAGCTATTGGAAAAGATCTTAATGATGGTCCGAAGAACATCGAAATCCTGTCTCCACCTCTCCTCTTTGTTATCAAGGGAGAAAGTATTTTGTACCATTAGTTAATCTATAATAAAAATGTATAAAAACATGACTAAAGGAGAAACATCAACTTAGGTTTTCACTCACCATATACTCCATTCAATCACTCTCTCTACGATCACTCTACCTAAATACAATCCAAGCACACCCACCCGTGACATGAGTTGATTTTTTACTGGTGAGCTAAGGAGTCGGAACAACGATCCACTTATTAGTTTGCCGATATTAGAGAAGGATGGGATGACGTTCCATCCAGACTCAAAATAATCCAGTTATTCGATTTGGATTGCATGGCAGCTTGCTGTGTAGAATCGTCACCTGACAGTCAACATATGTTTCCTCCCCTTATTAACTCCATTTGTTACCCTTACCTAAAGTCTCCCCTATCCTTCTCTGGGGCAGATATTTTATTTAACACCCTGGGAGGGGAAATATAAAACAACTCATGGTGGGGATTTAATTCGAGGAGGAGCTGATTTGGTAGCTCGTACGTTAAATATAATGTAGGAGTAATTTATATCTGTTTAAATCTTTAGTTCTACTAAGTTGAGTTTCGGCCTGAAATTCATACCTGTTAATATTTGAAATCTTTCAGTCAAAATTAATTTTTGGATTCATAATTTTCAAATTCATTTTTATAGTAAAGAATGATAGAAATTTATTGAATTTATGTAATATGACCTTATGCTATGATTTTGGATAAGTACGGCATATTTTTTTTGTTAGCGACTTTGTTTATTTGAGAGTGTGTGTCAAACATACAAATATTGCTCTGACCTTTTTGGACTTGGGAAATATTTTGAAATGATGGAACTTTAACTTTATTTTTAGAATAGTGGCAATTTCTAATTTCTAGGAAATATTAACTAGCTATTGGTATCTGTTTCTGAGACTTTTTTTTTCCTTTTGCTCTAGGTAACCAAAAATATATTTGGAAATATAGTATTATTCTTTATTTCTGATTTACTATTAGTGAGAAAATATTAACTATCACTTTCTGTCTTTAAGACTTGTTACTTCTTTTGGTACTAGCTAGGCCTAACTAAAACTATGTTTGGGAATATATTATAGTATTCTTTTTTTTTATATAATATCAGAGGAAGTTAGATTGTAATTAAATGTAGATTTACCTTTGGTTTTCTTTCCTTTTTTACTGTCACTATAAATTTACTACATAAATAAATTTACAATATGAAAATGAAATATATGATTGTTTGATGATAATGGCGGGATAACGATCAACTTAACGTATGTGTGATCACAATTTACATAACTTAACGTAACAAATTGAGCCAAACATCTTCATTCTCGAGTATGATCTGTGATTTGTACTATTTGTACAGTGATGATCTGTGAATGTTTACAGTTTTCAATCGATGAAATAAATATCTATTACTAAACTTTTTTGATAAATCTAGCTTTCCTATTTTAGTTAAATCATTTTGTTTCAATGTCTGATNGATAAATTTAGCTTTCCTATTTTAGTTTAATTATTTTGTTTCAATGTCTGATCACTAGAACTTATTCTAAAGAGTAAACATTGGCCATAATACCAACAAATGAATTACTAAATAGCCCTGGTGACGTCACTCGCATAGTGATTGGCTGGATAGATCACGTTATACCCTTCAAGTAACGTTCACTTAAAGTAAAATACCTCACAGGACATCTCTTACGTTAAGTTAACTGCATCGTGATCACTTCCATTTAAACACACGAGGAGGTCCTTTACGTTAAGTTACGTTAAGTTAACTTTAAGTTAACGTTAAGTTGATCGTGATCCCGGCATTAATCACGCCCAAGCCACTGTACCGATTGTGCTAGTGAGATTTCGCATGAATATAGCTTGGACGTACGGTAAACATATGGGCTAATTACAAATTATATTTTAAGATAACGGCTACAGAATACTTCTATTTGGCCATTTTTTGGCTCATGCTTATTGTATTTTCATTCCGATAAACTATATGGGTCATTCCCGCTACCTTCATGTCAAGCAAAATTTCAAGTTTCCAAGCCAAAGGTTTGGGAAAATATGGTAGCGAGTGAGTCAGTGAGCCGTACATCTTTCTGCCCTCTCAAACTTCTTAAAGGATGAGATTTAAAAAAAACTCTAAAATATCTAAGCCAATTCTAGAAAGTAACCTTTATTTTAAATTGCAAGTCTGTTGGTTCAAAAGATACTTCAGTGAATTTTGAAAACTTTCAACCTCCTGTAAGAAATAAGTGTCACGATATAAACATAGTAGTAAAGTAAATAAACTTTGTATAAAGAATCTGCCGACACGAGTTGGATCAGTGATAGGATTTCTAAACATGAGAGTGTCATAGCCGCATTGTTAAGTATATAGGTTAGAAAAATTTTAGTCGGCACATGTCTCAAGAAATAGGTTAATATTTTTTTTTATTAAATACAGGTCGAGGGGAAGGAGGGTCTCTCTTTCTTCTCTGGACAGTCGTGTGGTGCGCATGTTTTGGACCATGGGTCCGTGGTTACATGCGTCCGTGACGTATAGTTCGTCGGGCTAACAACGCCTCTGTGATAGTCTCACGGGTTTGAGTCTCGGTGATGGCACTGGCCTTGTATTTCCTTATAAGAATACAAGACAGACTTGTGTGTGAACCGCTGTTGAGGAACGACTACTAGTTGATCGGTTAAGCGGTTGGGGCAGTATCCAGTTATGGCAAACGAACGGAGTCAAAATCCAACTCGACGACGTGGATCTTTCATCTCTGTTCTTCGAACTCTGTATTTTAAGATATCACATGTAGCCTTTACAAGGTCCGCCAACGTCTATGTCCTTCCACAAGTACCCCGACACAAACCCTGTACAGTTTCATATAAGGTGGAGGCAACCCACGACCTTTACACTCCTTTTGCACCCCTAAGATGTAAAATTTCTCAAAACCCCATCTTATCTATTGTCTAAGGCCCAAAAGGACACTTCCCGCCAAATTTCAAGTTTATATGCCTAGTAGTTGGTGAGATAGGATGATGCGTGTGTGAGTGAATGATTGGTTCTTGTCTTTTATTATAAATACTATCATGAAATACCCGGCTTTTTCCGAGAGAATAATTCAAGGTAAAAATAGTAAAAAGTTTATAAAGGGTGAAATGGGTAAAAAGTAACACTAATCAAATTAAAAAATAAATGGTACGGCGCACCGGACAGACTTTCTCTCTCTTTCTATAAACTCGTAAGATTTCAGAACGGAATAATGTACATTGTATCATCACCACTCCACATAAGAACACGCATAAAATAATATACAATGATATAGAATCAATGAGAAAATAGGCGCATCTTTGTCCACCTAAGAGCATTTCAAACAGTTTAATGTTTTAAAGACCTTAATAAAATGGTATTTGAACCATTTGCTGACAGCTTGGAAACTCGGATCTGCTTTACATGTTCCAATTTATGAAAATTATATTACTAGAGATGAATGGAGGGAAGAAGAAAGAAATCTAAGGAATCAATAACTAATGAAAGAATGTGAAAGTGCAATATTAACTATAGTGAATACTAGTTTTTGACTATTTGTTGTTGCTTGTGTAAAGGTAAAATCAAATTAGTAGGAAGTAATAACACTTGAAAACAGGACAGAAGATTTGACCTCTAATTTTAATAATATAAACAATAAAGATTTATGTATTTACAGATAATAAAGAAATCGGAGTGTCGGGAAACTAATTTATAAATTCGCAGTAAATTGGTTTATGGTCTGAAAAACAACTTTCGTACACTCCAAATCTGGTTATCGTCATATTACTGAAAATGACATCTATCTGCGTATCGTTGTTTGTCGTAGACTCGTCAGACTTCAGAATGGGTTTCAAACTATATTTGCTCATTAATTCCAACAAAAAATAGTCTTTATGTCCAATAATATTATAGTTAAAATCTCCTAATAGTATTACATCAGATTTATCAGAAGGGATTAATTTGTTAATAGCAGTGACAAACTCAATGTTAGGTGTACTAGGTGATTTGTACCCTGTGATGATAGTGACATTCCCAATTTTGAAACCTATAATATCTATTCCGAAAACAGAGTTTTCTATTGAAATGTGCTTACATGTTTGAATTTTCATGTCTTTCTTTGCCAAACATAATAATCCTCTTGGGCGTCGGACACTAACACTATCAGATCTGAAAAATATCTTAAAATTTGGAATTTGGAGAAAGTCTTGTGGGATTGTTTCAGTTTCAGACATTATCAATATGTCACAGCGTGAATACCAGTCATCTGCAAGGATGTTTGCCATATTTTTGTGCAGAGATCGGACATTATGGTACACAATAACTATGCCGTCTTTCTGCTCTAGGTTCTGTAAAGTACCCTAAAAATTATTTTCATAGGAAAATGAAAATAGCCAGTTTATTTATAATCTTAATCAACGCCTAGATACGAATTTTAATCAAAATCGTTTGAGCATATTTTGAGAAAACCTATTTTTTCTCTTTTCGCCCTTTATAAAACTACGCTTAATTTTACGTTTTAATAGACACACAGACAGACGGCATTGCAAAGACTATTTTTTAGGGTTCGGGGGGTCATGAGACGTCGACATCCATCAACATTTCAGGTTAGTTTTTTTTTACGGTCGCAATACTTAAACTTTAATGTCCAAAAAGTTAAAAAAATTCATATAATTGCGTATAGATTGAAAGTTATTGATTTTATAAAAATATGTTTCGGATAAAATATCTGTATTATAAATATATATACATATTTGTAATGCTAAGTAATTTCATATCTCAAATAGTTTCGGAGCTATTATAAAAAATGTTAATTTACGCATCAGACCGGAGCCCTTAAAGCGATTTTGCCGAAATATTGAGAGTAGCCATTTTGTTTGGAATATTTATTAATGTTCATAAATGAAATTTAATCAAAATCGTTAGAGCCGATTTTGAGAAAATCGACTTTTTCTCTTTTTTCCCTTCAGTAAACTACCCTTAATTCTAGGGGTAGATATCCAATTCCAAAAACCCCTTGGGGCAACTCTATGAAAACCCTAGATATCAAGTTTTAGCTCAATCGGTAAAATAGTTTAGGCTCTAGTTGGAGGTACAGACAGACAGACAGACAGACAGACGGAAATTCAAAAACAACTTTTTCGGATTCAGGGAGTCATGAAACGTCAAGATTCATCAAAATCTCGAGTTCGATTTTTTTGACGATCACTATACTTTCTCTACCTGTGAGATAGAGAGAAAGTAATTAAGTAAAAAGGTTAAAAAGTGTAAAAAAATATTAAACAGCTGAAAAGGGTAGGAATGGCAATGTGGGTAAAAAGGGATATAAAAAGTTCGAAAGGGCCAAATAGGGTAAAGAGTAAATATATTCAATTTTTTAAGTATTTTCTACCACTTGAAAGTAACCTCTTTTACCCCGTTAACCATTTTTGCCCTTTTTAACATTTTTAACCCTTTTCGCTCTTTTTCAACCTTTGGATTCTTTTAGCTTGTTTTACCTTTTCGCCCTTTTAGCACTTATTAACCTTTTTATTTATTTCCCTTTTATAACTTTTGCACCTTTTGTCCTTTTTTGCTTTTTTCTACCAAATTCCCCCCAATAACCCCTTTTACTCTCTATACATCTTAGACTTTTTTTTTATCTTTAGCCTTTTACTTGACCCTTTTTATTATTTTTTTCAAATAAAGCTTGATTAAATTTACTCTATACACCTTCTTTTTACATGAAGTATCCAGCCTTGACCGGGAGAAATATTTTATGGTATTAGGTTAAAAAAAGTCAAAAAGTATCAAACTAATGTTATTATTTTTTAATAAAAGGGAAAGTCATAAGACAAAAGGATTTAAAGAGTAAAAAGGGTACTAAGGGGTAAATGTAAAAATGAAAAAAAAGGCAAAAAGCAATTATATTAAAAAATTAGTGATAAAAACCACACAGTAAAAAAGTGTTTTATAATAGTGGTAGCAATTACGAGCTCTTCTATTTCCCGAGCTTAGCTTTTGAAATTAGAAATGTTCAAACATCCCTCGGCTCTCCAGGAATTTCTATGTACTTACATGTCGAACTTCTGTTTTATATCACATTGAACCCACCCAAAAGGAGCCGGGGTCAAACTATGAATAAAGGTACAAGTACATGGCATACAATATTTTATTTAATTTACAATATGTTACATATGAAAAATGAAACTCTTAAGTAGGTGTCGGGGTGTGCTCTCTGATTATACAACAAAATATTTACTTTTTATTTATTTAGCACCGCGACTTACTACCCGTTCGTGTTATACGCTTAAGTACTAATTACGCTAATGGATTAGGAATTGGGAAGGTTGAATTTAGAGGAGGTTAACCCACATTTGCGTGGAGGGAGAGAGGAAAACCTGGGTAGACTGACCGCGTTGATGTTCAGAAAATGTCCTTATAGGGGCTGGGGCTAGCTGGAGATGATCGTAGCCATGGCGGGGTTGAACGCCGTGGCACCTCGGGCAGTTATCTCTTGTAGCTAGTAGATTAGACGAAGAAAGAAAACGTTATCAACATGTTCAGCCGAGGAGAATTAATAATGTTCTGTGTATATTTTAGAGGATACATATCCTATTTCGCAGATGTTAATCTCTTAACTTTAATTTTATAATTTGATTTATTAACTTACTTGAACAAACTTTGTTTTGTCCAACATACTTTGTCATTTGTAAGTTATACAACAATCTTTTAAGTCCAATTTGATCCGTAGTTCTTACAGAGTCGGTACTTACTTTGTGCAAGGCAGAAACAATTAACAGTGTGGGCTAATTTCAATTAGCCCGGCACAACACCAAATATAGTTTTTTATATTAGTTTTAGGAATATTCCCCATTTGCTGCGTCTTGGTTATGAAATTCAAGGATAAGATCTTAATGGTTGATCGTGGGGGTTCTTATACCCACCTGAAAAATTTAAATATTCTACGACACTGGAAAGTAATTTATCACTTTAGTTTTGAGAATTCCTAAAAACCCATTTCACCATAGATATACATATTTAAAATGTATTGTGCTATTGAAATAATCCCTCTACATTCGTGGAAGATTTAATCAGACCCACAGAAAAAAGGTTTTTTCTAACCTGAACCTCTTTCTCCCTCACCACTATTTTTTTATATTTAAAATCTTAGGACTTTTATGTTTATTTGGAGTGCTCTTTATAAAGTCTTGCCACTTTAAAATTTTATACCACACGGGAAAGTAATTTGGAAATTGTAAGACCTTCTTCCACGCTTTCCATTTAAACAACTTTTACATAGACTTTTCGAATTTTAATACGAATTAGGTTATCTGTAATTGTCCTTCTAGCTGCCTGCCAAACTAAATTCTCTACCAAACCTGAAAGGTTTTTTTTCTTATAAGGATATCTCTCTGCTCCTTCCCACCCTCCCCCCATTTACCAACGTCCCAATTTAAAATTTACCATTTTCAGCCATTAATCTTTGTTTGGAGTGGTATTTTTTACCTGCCTGGCAAGTTTCATATTCTTACCACACTGGTAAGTGGCTATTTACTATTATATTTTGAAATTTTGAGCCCCCAATCCCTTTTCTACAATTCACTCTTAGAAACTAAAATTTTTATTGGGATATCTGGAATTGTCTTTTTACCTCTATGACAAATTTTAATTTTCTAACTCATTCAAAAAGTTTGTTCAAATTGTAGTTGCCCCATTTCCTTGAGCTAAATTTTGAAATTTCCCGAATTTAGGCTTCTCTCGATATATGAGACATCCCCGCTACCTTCCTGCCAAGCAAAATTTCAAGTTTATAGGACCAGTGGTTTGGGAAATAGGGTGTTCAGAATCTCATAGCCATAACTCCACATTTAGTCTATTTGAACTAAAAGTAATACAAAATCCCCATACACTTGCATCCGGAAACCTATGCTAATACCATTAAATTGTTTTCAAAGTTTCGGCGTATAACGTTGAGATAGCAAAGCTGTCAAGCATACGTGTACAATTCGCATAGGAGCTAGGCCCACGGCACTGCGCATGTAATATGGCAAGCAATTGCCGTGATGTAGGACCGTTAATGATGACCCTCAGAACGTATTCACATTTTTAGATGGAATGATGTGTTGTTTGTTATTAATTGTGGTATGTTCTGTTGCCGTGCTACAAAATGTTGGGGTGTGTAGTGCCATGCGTCTAGCTCCAATGCAACCTGTTGTACACGCATGCTTGAATAGCTGTGCTATCCCGGTGCTGTACGCCAAAACTTTGGACATAGTTTAATGGTATTGGACTTTCCGGATGTAAGTGTATAGAGATTTTGTATTACTTTGGGTTCAAACAATCTGTATAGGCAATTTGGACTATTAGTTTACGAACACTCTTTATACATATCGTTCAAAAGTGATAGCTGCAGATTATATAACATGTATACAAATCTGAAAGTATATCCATTAACTTTTTCTAGCTGTAAGTTAATTCACATTTTAAGAAAAATAGACTATTATTTAATAACCATGGGTCTACTTTTATGGGTTAGGAATCCATATAATCAAACTTTAGAGTGGTAGAAAGACGGTTATCTAACTAACTACCCATCTACCAATATTGGTGTGGTCCTGATAAGTTGAACAATATATTCCAAAATAATGTAAAATTATAATTATAATTATAGTATCTCGTTCATATTTTCAGGCAGAGCATACATGCACCTTAGATAAAATGGACAAAGAGATGAGTGGATACGTCGAAAAGTGCGAAACCAAGAACAACGTGAAGAGAGGTTCGTTCACGATTGCAAAGATACGTTAACAAGAGGGAGTAAGGGAAATAACAACAGAGTGTGTTCATGGGGAGGTCAAATACACAATTTTACTGAAAGGAGATTAAGGGGAACTAGGAAAAAGTCTATGTATGGAGAGGCCTAGAGTTATATATGAGCGCTTTATCTAAAGTTTCCGAGTCCATGGCTAGATTCCGGTTTATGAATTTCTATGTATTAATAGTGACAAATATATTTACGGGAACTTCTTCAGGGGTGGGTGATGAATTCAAATTTTTTATGGACTTGTCTTTGGAGTGTGTTTTTAATACTAGCCCCGTTTTCAATTTAAACAATAAACTTAATGTATGATAAATCATAAAATAATCATACTACCACATCTTTTACTAAACGTTCCCTTAGACATACCTTTAATAACTCAATGTTCAAACACATCGAGTTTATTAGTTCATGTAAGAATCACCTTGTTTTGTTAAAAACTGAATTGTAATCGTAATGCTACATTTACTGTTTGTTTTCAGAGGACTGCATGAAACAGGTGAAGGAAAGCAAAGGAAAGAAACTCAAGTTGTCTGGAGGCTGTGAGGTACAATATTATTATTATTATTTATATGATACAGGGGGTTTAAGCTCCACTTATCTGTCATTGGAGTTTTATTGCAGAGCTTACAAGTATACTCCCTATTCCAGGGTATAATATGTAAACCTTTATGAATTCTTCCCAAACTTTGGATCCATCAGATGCATCTTGGTGCGGTAGCCAAAAAGCTTCATTTATAAAACAACGGTATTGAGACTAATAAAATCACTTTGCCGGATTAAAAAAATATTTTAAATAAAAGAAAGTTCACTGGTCTCAACTGCACCGTTGTAAAATGCACTAAGCCACGGATGGCCCTGAATTGAGTCCCAAGCCACTTGTTTGCCTTTATATTTATTTAAATTTGGTCCGGATTGTTTTGAACAGCTCTTTGAATTGAGTACAGTGTTCAACGCCTAGCCTTACCTGACCTAGCCTAACTAAACCTAACAAATTTCAAAGCAAAGATGCGAAACACTGTAAGAAGACCGAGGAAATAGAAAATTTATGAGCGAACAGATGATGCTTGGTAAAAAAACTTAAATACCGGAATTTACGTAATAGTAGCTGGGAATCTAATTCATGTAGCTGGGCTAAAATGTATAGTTGTTAATAATATCCGGGGTCTTGATAATAGCCGGGATGACTTAATTGTAGACAAGACATAGATATTAAGATAATATTTAATGGAAATCACATACCCCCTTCCAGTTATCCAACTCCCCTGAGTTTTCCTAGTAATTCTCTCACCATGTCATTCAACTTGAAGCGTGATCCTTACTCCCATTTTTTGTGGCTGTAATCTTAAAAATATCCGGGTCACTAATAATTGTGGCTAGGGAAGCAATTAAAGTCGTTCTCCTTTAATGCTATAACTAGAATGAAGCTAAATAATTTTAAAATTATTTGAACGTGCGCTGTACACCAAACAATGTCTTTATAGAATCAAAACAAAAAGTAACTATAAATAATGTTTAAAAAGACAATGATCCAGCATCCCAACGGCAAAATCTCCCGCAGTGTCCCATTCCTTGTACCAATAATAGTATTTAAAAAACTATATGTATTGTTTATAATCCTTGTAATACACCGAGTTTATTTTTTTATGTCATTTAATTCTTCCAGATAGCAAGTAGAAAAATAAAGTGATTTATATTTTATTTGAATATAATTATAAGTTAGTTTAGCGTATTTTCTTACGAATTTGTAATTAATATAAGTAAATGTTCCTACCTTGGGGTGGAAAAGAAAGAGTATTCACGCTTAAATAAGCCTCAAAGTAATCTTCCGAAGTACCATCAAACTAACTACCCAATCCACCCCACACCTGTCACAGCCATTAGACAGCATTAATTGGCAACTCGTTGAGACTAGATTCTTCTCGAGGTTAACAGCGGTACCATTTGACAAGTGTAAGAAGGGTTGAAATATTAATGAAGCGATGACAACATAGAAGAATTAAATTTGCTACAAGGGGTGGATAATTTCATTAGATGAAGTGAAAAAAAGAAAAAAAATTCGATGCAAGAGGCATTATTGTCAGTTTTATTTCTCTTTAGGAGTGGTATTTAATGTTTAAATAGTAGGTATATAAAATTTTAATATCTATGAATCAATCTCACAACATATTGATTGATTTGCTACTTACTAAATTTTAAAATGAGTTTCAAAAATATAAACTGTTGCTATTTATTTCCTTCAACCTTCTGGCATAAGGTTGGGGGTACTTAGTCTTATAGTCTACCCTGATTCTACTCCCTTGTCACTGTGAAGTAGCTCAGACTCTGAAGCCGTAATTGTATAGAGATTAAGACATCTCATGTTTGCCTGTAACCAGCTGACAATTCATGTTTGCCTACAACCAGCTGACATATCATGTTTGCCTGTAACCAAATGACATCTCATGTTTGCCTGTAACCAGCTGACATCTCATGTTTGCCTGTAACCAGCTGACATCTCATGTTTGCCTGTAACCAGCTGACAACTCATGTCTGCCTGTAACCAGCTGACATCTCATGTTTGCCTGTAACCAGCTGACAACTCATGTCTGCCTGTAACCAACTGACAGCTCATGTTTGCCTGTATCCAACTGACATCTCATGTTTGCCTGTAACCAGCTGACATCTCATGTTCGCCTGTAACCAACTGACATCTCATGTTTGCCTGTAACCAACTGACAACTCATGTCTGCCTGTAACCAACTGACATCTCATGTTTGCCTGTAACCAACTGACAACTCATGTTTGCCTGTAACCAACTGACATCTCATGTTTGCCTGTAACCAGCTGACATCTCATGTTTGCCTCTAACCATCTGACAACCAGTGCTTTGGCCAAAAATTAGTCCATCCCTCTTTATCTATTTCCCAGCTGGAATTAATAATTATGTTTCCTGCTAAGACCAATAATTTCAAAATGTAAATCACCGAAACAACGGCTTAAAATAAATATTTTAGGTCTTATTCAAAATTTAAATAAAATAAATTATACATTTTAATAGGGATACAATAATTTCAATGCATGTGATAGTTTTGGGGATATTTTCATCGAAAGTTAATAGTATTTTTAATCCTCCATACTATGGAAAAAGCTATGGAATACTATGAAATATCTTCTGCAATTCGTTTAGGTGAATTCACAATATTTAACAATATGCACTAGTAAATATTCATACAAAAAATTATCACATGATTAATACAAATTGTGTTTATTAATTTGTTGCAGTGTCTGGCTCAATGTGTTGGGAAAGAGGCAGGCGTGGTAAGTCTAGATATTTATAATTTTTATTGATGGAGGTCAGGGCAAACACAATGAAGTATTTTTTATTTGAATAGAATTAGATAAGTTCTTATAATATATTCCTGAAATTAAGTCTCATTGGAAAGTGATTCTAATAGGTTGGTTAATTTTAAATAGTTGAAAAAGACACCTAGCTGCAGACATTTAACCAAGAACCTTTGGCCAAGCACGTTAATGAACCGTTAACGAACCGTTAACGAACCGCTGGGCTACCCAGGACTCGTCTTGTGGTCTGGATCATTATTCACTCATAGTTCAAAGAGTGATTCTAATAATGTGGATCCACTTTTATCTCCTAGGTGGACGACAAGGGTCATAGAGATAATGCAAAGATCGAGGAACACATCAAGAAAATAGGGTGCTCTAAAAAGAAGGAGCGATATACTAAAATGTTTAAGGATTGCAAAGATGAAGAAGGTAAGTTGAGGTCTAGTTTTTTTGAACAAATTACTATAATAATTGTACTGGTGAAGATGCAGTATCTGTAAATGCGTAAACTTGGATAGGCATAAATGATAATTATGATGCCAAGTCTTTATTTTGAAAAATATACCCGGGTAGGGGTTTGAAGCATCTACCTCTCCCTCATCATGCCCCTACTCCATCTATTGGGCTGTTCGGCGACTTAACCAGCTCCAAGACATTTCTCTATGCATAGCAACATGTCTCCTAAAAGTGTCAAGACTACAGACACACGAGTACAATCCACGGCTATTAGAGCTCACTGGTGAAATCTTTTTAGTGCGGCCTTCTCACACACAGTCCAATTTTTACAAGAAGAGCCTTATCTAACAGACCATCTTCCTACTAAGATAAGTATCCTGTGTACAATTAATGCCATGGATGAACAATTAATTATTTGATAAAATTGGTGT
The DNA here is from genome assembly GCA_902151455.1 of Timema bartmani. Classification (NCBI taxonomy): domain Eukaryota; kingdom Metazoa; phylum Arthropoda; class Insecta; order Phasmatodea; family Timematidae; genus Timema; species Timema bartmani. The sequence continues at coordinate 29,613 of CABFWB010002711.1, read as the reverse complement.
TGTCACTTTCATGGCATTGAAGTGATGGTTTGAAAATTAGATGTTGGACCTTTTTCTAGAGCTAAGTTAGTTCGCAAGTCATACGCTGGTAATTTATTTTGTCTAGAAAATGCACGTTAATTAACTCTTATATAATACAATTATATTGGTTAGTTATATATATAGGAGGCGAGGGGATAATTAATATATATTATGAATACGTTTAAGCTTCCTGGAGTAGAACTATGGAAATATCTAGGCAAGCAAGTGGTTCAGTACCTCATCCAAAGCTTTGAAGCTGTATCTATATACACCAGTCAAATACCAAATAATCAATATAATTGTATATATTGTGTATATGTATTATATAAGAATTAATTAATGTGCATTTTCCAGCCCATTAACTAAAAAGAGCCTTGATGCCAAGTTTAATATTTCCAGTTCAAGTTGTTTGGAAGATTCAGAAAAATCATCCCCTCCCACTTTATCCATTTAGGGGTTTAATTTCTAAAAATAGAAAAAACTATTGCCCACTACCTAAATAATTGAGCCTTCTTGTCAAGGTTCATATTTCCAGCTCAAGTGGTTTGGAAGATGAGGTTATACCTTTAAAATGCTCACCTCCTTTTGGGTTCAATTTCGCAAATCCACTTCTTATCGGATACCTACACCTGAAAGAAACCTTCCTGCTGAATTTCATAATTCTAGGTTGAGTAGTTTTTGGATACATGGTGATAAGTCAATGAGGGCGTAATGACATTCGTCTATATATATGCCCTCACTGACTTAACAGCTCAAGTTTGTAGGTAATGGGCTGGAGTTTTTTTGTTGCATTTTTAGAAATTAACCCCTAAAGCGGTAAAATGGGATGTGGCAGTTTTTCCAAATATTCCAAACAGCTTGAGCTGGAAATATGAAACTTGGAAGCAATTTTTTTGGAGGGGGTTAATGGACTGGAGTTTTTTTTTTTGGTATTTCTTAGAAATTAACCTCTAAAGGGGTAAAGGAGAAGGGGGTGTTTTTTTCCAAATATTCAAAACAACTTTAGCTGGAAGTATAAAATTTGGCCGAAAGATGCTTTTTGGATAGCATAACAGCTCAGAAAACATTTGGGATTTTTCGAAATTCAACCTTTAAGAGGATGAAATGGAAAAGGGGGTGAGGCTTTTGAATAGTTTAAAAATGTAAAAAGATATGAAACCCACGCGAAGTATGGGTTATTTGCTAGTCTAATATAAATTAGTCTTAAATATCTTAGATTCAAATAAACGTATTCCTTTATTTTATTTACAAATAACTATTAATTTAGATACTAAAAGTATAGTTCACCAGCTAACAACCTATTCTTAGACCAAGATGTTTTATAATACGTTTCTATAACTAGTAACCTTTTAAAGTGGGTTCAATGAAATGACGATAGCAAAATCTGAGAAAAAGACTAAAAAGTAGGGTTTTATAGCTGCCATCTTGAAATAAAATGGTGAACGCAAATATTAATTACCTGATAATGTTAATCGGACGTCTGAGCTATGTCCATGCGAGATTTCAACATAATTGGTTAAGTGTTTTTTTTGCATCAAAGACTATCAGGCAGACAACTCATTTTTATAAATTATAACATTTCCCAGCATCCAACAAATTTTTAATTAATCAAAAAAGCCTAGTCAAAATTTTAAAATTCCTGAACGCATTTGAGCACATGATCTACTTTTCTTTTTTTTAATTTCAGACCTCCGCTTGCTGCAAATATCTCACAATGCTCATAACAGACAAACAGACTATCAATTTTATTTATATATAGATATATTACAAATTTAGAATATAGCTGAATTATACAAAACATTCACACATATAGTCTTTCTATTTTTTTTAAATCAAATTGTTGCTCTAAACCTGAAATAAGGAATTGCCACATTTATATTAATTTCATTTTTATATATTTCTGCAAAGTGTTTGTTTTCCTATCTGTCGTCTTATCCTAAATCTACTGGTCTTTGTTTAACTGCGAGAACTTCCAATTTATTTTCTTCACATGTCCTTAAAGTTTTGCTATAAGGCCCATTAAAAAAAGCATAGTCATAAAGCAGTTCTCTAAATGTTCATAATGGCCAAGATACTGAATTGAGAATCTTGAGATTCTTTGCTACGCCTTAAAACCATAATGTCTTTGCATTTACTTTTGATTTATAGAAGTCTGGTGGCTTTATTTTTTTCCATAACAGTGTGTACAGCAGCAAATATGTAACTAACGAAATGCAAGACTAGATAAAACATAAGCTTTAATAAATGTACAAAGCAATTTACAGTACATACAAAATATAATTTGGTCAGCCACTACGGGCGAAATTACAAAACGCACTGGCAGCACATATTGCAAGATCAATATGAACTTTTCCATTACTATCTTTAAGATGTTGAAAATTGTTTTTTCATAGTTTGCCAAAAATTGTTGATTTATTTTGATTGTCATCATTGGGATGAACTTACTTACAATAGCAATGAAAACTTTTTGGTGTTGAGAAAAGCGGTTCGGAGGTCAGCCGAAACAAGATAGGTTTGAAGGACTTGAACTCCCCCAAGTCAAAGGTTTGGGGCCGGCTGCTATTCGAAGGGGTTCTGCCCTAAACATTTGTTTAAATTTTCATACTCCTTAAAGCCATTTAAAGTGGTTAAAGTCTTATTTTTAATTAGATTTTTCTAAAGGCGATTTGGAGTGGTAATCACCTGAAATTTTTAGAATATAAGAGGCCTTTAAATGCTATTTATAATTTTCACCCCTAGAATAAAAAAATAAAAATAAATTGGATGCTACTATAATTTACCTAAAGGATCCTCACCAGGATTTGTTTTTAGTTGGATGCATCTATGTTATTTTAGACAGTTTAAAAAAAATTGTAATCAGAGTTCAATGCGTAATTTTCTTACCAAATAAATATTTCTTACATTATTTGTGTGTTCCTGCCTCATCGAAAACAATAATCGAGGTGACATTAGGGGGATGAAGGTATGACCTACCTGTGCCTCCCCTGTAAGCACACCTATGTATTTAATACAACACATGTTTTTTCTAATTAGTAGTGGTCACACGGTCGAGGGTGGTAAGCTCGCAATAAATCGTATTGCTGTGACTAAATAGCTGAAAACTCAAATTTCGGCTGGGTCCTATGGTTTTTTCCAGCTGTGATTTATCGTTGTGGTTTTGTGATGTTAAATGTGATGTTTTATCAACAGATAATTATATACAATACTTAGGTAGTGGTGCAGTAACTGGGGGCTACATGGGTACATTGTACCCACACAAAAGTATTGTCAATAAGTATATATAACAATATGTACCCATCAATCAAATTGATTAAAGCTCCTACCTATAATTTAAAAGACAAGGTATTTTATGTAGATTATATATTTGGATAGAAGTATGTTATGAACTTATTAACTTATGAACATTATTTTAAACGTAATTAAAGTCTTTAATTCCAGTAAAAACCTCTAAATATCTTCTAGAGACAACCGTTATTCAAACAATTTGCTTGAGGAAAGCCCTTGGGCAGCCCTTTATTACAAATCTTAGACAGACATTTATTTAATTAACCATTAACTTCACCCTTGTAAATCAAATATTTTCCTATTCTTCTACACTTAGGGTGTAAATACAGATGTTCATAAACTCAACGCCCAAACTACACATGTTGTTTGTTTGAACCAAAATTAATACAACATTTCTATACAAATTATACTAATACTATTAAATTATATTCAAAGCTTTGGCGTACAGCACCGGGAGAGCAAATCTGTTCAAGCATGCGAGTACAACAGGTTGCATAGGAGCTAGGCACACCTCGACGTCTTGGAGCACGGTAGCAGAACATACCACAGATAATAGTAACAAACAAATCAATCTATCTAAAAATGGGTACATGTTCTGTGGGTCATCATGAATGGTCTCACATCACAGAAAGTGTTTGCCATTATTACATCTGCAGTGTCACGCACCTAATTTCTATGCAACCTGTTGTACTCGCGTGTTTGCACAGATTTACTCTTTCGGCGCTGTACGCCGAAACTTTGAGCACAATTTAATGGTATTGGCATAGTTTACCGGATGTAAGTGTTCTGGGATTTTGTATTACTTTTGGTTCAAACAAACTTTATGTGCATTTTGGACGTTAAGTTTCTTGACTGGGTATGCATACAATGTAAATCTTTTGCTAAACCATTTAAATTAATGTAATGGTGCAATTTACTGCTATTTACCTAACTGGCACGTCCTTGCACTCAATTGTTTCAGAGCTCAATGGTGACGATGGCTGTGAGAATATGAACGATTTTGCGGGCTGCTTATATGTATCATGTAAGGTAAGTTGAAGAAAGTGTGTGGCCTACTGAAATTGTGAGATTTATAAATTAAAAAAAACACACGATAAGATGGTTGGTCCAGGTATGAAAGCCGACTCAAATAATTGGTATCTATTTAGGAGCTAAGCTAGTTCTACGGTCTGATTTTCAAATAAAGGGCATGATCTGACATCTACAAAACTACTAGCTCTATTTTCACGTATTCATTCGTCAGGTTATGGGAATTGAAGGCGTCTCTTTTTGATAGATAGCCTAGTATAGCTACATGTAATATAAAACTAATAAAATTGTATCTTTTTGCCCCACTCCAAAAAAAAAAAATCTAAATTTTCTAAAACACCTTTCTATATATAAAAAAATACTCTAGGTCTAATTGTGCTCTAGTTCACAATCAACCAGAAAGGAGTAGTGTATAGTAGATACATTTATAAGTAAAGTACATACAATTCTAGGTAGAGTAGGTACAACTCTAGGTAGACTAGACATAGCTCTAAGTAGAGTAGGTACAACTCTAAGTAGAGTAGACACAGCTTGAAGTAGAGGAGGTACAGTTCTAAATCGATTAGAGCATATACAACTTTAGTTAGACTAGGGGTATACGACTCTAAATAGAGTAGCTAAAACTCTAGGTAGAGTAGCTAAAGCTCTAGATAGTGTATATCAACTTTAGATAGATTATTTAAACACTATATAGAGTAGATACAACTCTAGGTAGAGTTTTTTTACTTTCTCATATATATTGTAATTGAGAAAATTTTTGCCCTATAGAATGTAATTGATCAATACGTTTTGAGTATCCCCAAATTAAAAACAGTTTGTTTTGCAATTTTGTTTATCTCTTTGACAGTAATTATGTATATTTGTATCTAGGGCTATAGCCGCAACTTTTTTTGTGTACTTCATTTAAAGTTATTATTAATAAGTTTTACAAGGTATCATCAAAGTACCTAAGTTGTACAAAGTATCATTCAAAGTACCTACATTGTACATTGTAATAGGTATCATTCAAAGTACTTAAGTTTTACAAAGTATCATTCAAAGTACTTAAGTTGTACAAAGTATCATTCAAAGTACCTAAGTTGTACATGGTATCATTCAAAGTACCTAAGTTGTACAAGGTATAATTTTTAGTACCTAAGTTGTACAAAGTATCATTCAAAGTACCTAAGCTGTACAAGGTATCATTCAAAGTACCTGATTTGTACAAAGTATCATTCAAAGTATCTAAGTTGTACAAGGTATCATTAAAAGTACCTAAATTGTACAAGGTATCATTCAAAGTACCTAAGTTGTACAAGGTATCATTCAAAGTACCTAAGTTGTACAAGGTATTATTCAAAGTACCTAAGTTGTACAAGGTATACTTTAAAGTACCTAATTAGAGTTCAGACTTATATAGAATTCTCTGGAAATAACTGTAACAAAATATAAANAGACAGACGGAAATTCAAAAACCACTTTTTCGGATTCAGGAAGTCATGAAACGTCAAAATTCATCAAAATCTCGACTTCGATTTTTTTGACGATCACAATACTTTCTCTACCTATAAGATAGAGAGAAAGTAAAAACTGTGATTTAATGAATTATACAGTTTCAAAAATTAATAGATGCATTAAGTGATATTAAAATTCAATAAGATTGATTATAATTTGCTTCTAATGAACAACAAATTGTCAGATATGAAAAATTTCCAATACGTTAATATAGTATCATCAACTAAAATAAAACACAAGTTTACAAGTTTAAAATACAAGTATTACATGTTTAAAATGTGTTACAAAACATGTATACAATAAAGTAAGGACAAAACAAAGTTTAAAGTTCAACTGTGTTGTAAATTAAAAATATAAAATTGGAATTAATAGGTCAACATGTGTCATATGAAATAATTAAGTGTTGCTACTATAAAACCTCTTCTTATCGGATACCTACAACCTACAAAGAGCCTTCCTGCCGAATTTCAAGATTCCAGTTCCAGGGGTTTGGGATATATGGCTAAGAGTCAGTGATTAAGGTCTTTCATCTATCTATCTATCTATTTCATTCTTTATTTTTCAGGTACATGAGGATGAATAAATGTATTGAGTCTCCATCTTGTAGACGTGGACGTCTATTTCGTCTAATAAATGTGGTCAACATATGACCAACAAGTGACCAACTTGAATAATTTTAATATGTTTTTTTAAAAGTTGAATAAATGTATTAATGTATTGTGTATTAAAATAAGCTAAATTGTAACTTTAATAATAATAAATAAAGCTACATTTGAAAAAAAACATGCACTTTTATTACTATGATGCTCTCTTGCTCCTCTTTATTTAATATATTTATGTGTTGACGATGTTACGTTAAGAGCAAGAAACTTTGCTTAGATTATTAGGAAACCTGAAGATGTGCACTTAAAGTATCTTCTAAAATTCAGAACTTAACGCCTTAAACTATGTATACACCCAATATCATTGCTTTATCTGCACTCTCTATCAGTCAACTATTGCCAAATCTCCTCTTTCAGTTATATCTGAAGGTGGTGTTTTGAGGTAAGAAGGAGCTATTGGCAACCTCGAATAGCCAGCGTTGCGAAACTTGTCTTATATTTGAAGGGAGATTAATCACACAAAAGCGAGAGAGTGACAACACTGTTTCCGATTGGCAACCAGGCAGTTCACTCAGAGATGATATCCAGTATAGTTATGGGGCTAATATATATAATATATTTTGTTTTGAAAAGGCTGGAAAATAGACAAAAAAACAAGACATGTATATGTTACAAAAAAAAGAGAGGAGAAATAGAGTGAATAGAGGAAAAATGGGCATCTATCAACTGGCCACAGGTCTATTGTTTACATCCTATTGTTTATCTAGAATCATGGCACATGCCATTGCCAGTCAGATATTCATTGACTCGTCACGCGCTTCCCCCACCCAAGGTCATGTCATCCATGCGCGTCATGTCATCGCAAATACCTACCACGGTTATTGTGCAACGATATGAATTTGTAAAACTGTGTAGTACATTGAAAGGGGGTTTGGAAATGTGCTTCAAGAAGTGAAAAATATAAAATGTATAGGAAATTATAAAAATAAGAGGGCAAAACTATTAGTCTCTTATCGAGAGATACATTGTACTCGAACAAGAAAGTTTCTTTTTTCTCTAGAAAGTTTTGTATATTTTGTATAGTTCATCATTTTATTAGTTGGTTGGAAATTGAATAAATAATGTTTGTGTGGATATGTAATCAAGTTGAAAAAAAGTGTTAGAAGACATAGGTTCCAGAACCTGGAGGATAGGGGTTAGGGGATGGGGATGCTTGGGGGGGGGCTGTGTGTATATTAAACCCCCCACTCATTTCGACCTATATTCAAAACCGATTTATATTATTTTAAATTATTGCTTAATTCACAGACTTATCCCATGCCCATTGTAATATTAAGTGATAATTATATATTTATAAATATTGATACAAAATGATAGTCGAAAAGGGTCAAAAGTGTGCCTCATTTTATCCTTACATTCCCTAAAAGTTTGTTTTGAAAGATTTGACGAAGCTTTACGCTATAACCTAAAAATTTCACAAATTAATTGAAAGTTTAATTTGGTTACAAAGAAAAAGTTGTCTACCAAACCACAGTTTTAAGATTTATTTTATATTATTCTTTTTTTTCTGTGAATCTGTCCTGAGGCAGGTATCAACTGGACATATTCCATTATCCTTAATCCTGAACGTCTTCTTTCATACTTTTGTAGCTTCTTCCTTTCTTTATATCTGTTGGCATTCCAAATATTCTCCTTCCTCTTTTTCCCTCTATATTCCCTTCCATCATCCCCTTCATTAAACAATCTTTACCTATTGCGTGGCCCAACTAAGACGTTTTTCTATTCGTTATCATCCTTATCAGGCTCATTTTATCTCATACTTTCCTCAACACTTCCTCATTCCTCAGCCTGTACATTCACTTCACTTTTTACATTCTTCTCCCCATCCACATTTCAAAACTTTCCAAATACCTTTAAGCTCTCTTTCTGATTGTCCACGTCTCAATTCCATATGCCATCACACTCCACACGAAACATTTTGTAAACCTCTTTCTTAAGTCAATATGGTTCCCGCTGTAAGTAATCCCCTCACCCATCCATATGCTCCCATACCATAAGCTATTCTGCTTTTAACTTTCTTTGTACAGTATCTCTTCCAAGTCATCAGTCTTCCTGATATAACAAAATTGCCTTTTCCCTTTCCAACTCTCATCACATTCTTTTTACCGAATTTTTCTTCATTCAAAACTACTTTCCCTCTCTTATAATACCATCCATCATGTCCGACTCTGCCAACACCACTTGATCATCCACATACTTGCCGTTTTATTTATCCATCTACTACAATACCTCGTTCCCGTTCTAGAGCAGCTCCGTCAACTTTTTGGCGTGTATATTGAAAAACGCTGGTGACATACAACATCCCTGTCACAACCATCTTCCAATCCTAATATCTTCCGTTTCATCCTCCTCCCCCTCTCATAACCACTTTCAGTCCTGTGTACAGCTGCTTTATTAGTCGGCTGTACTTCAAATCTATTCCAATGTTTCTAAAAACATGGAGTAGCATAATCCAGTCCACTCGATTGAACGCTTTTGCCCAGTCAATAAAAAGTATACATTTCCCTGTTCACTTCCAAAACTTGTTATTATAGTATTCACAGACCCTCAACTGCACATCTGGTCCCTATTTCCTTTATAAAATAAAACGGTATTTTCTCATACTCTCCTTTATTTTCCTTTATTTTCTCTTCAGCACTGTGACATACAAATAATTGTCCTATAGCTTTTGTATTCTTTGGCCTTGCGCTTTTTTAGTAAAGTAATCAGAATGGTCTTAAGTAGATTTTTCAGCCAAATTTTGGTGTCATATATTCTATTGTTTAAATTGATTGGTCTTGTAACTGCACCAGATCCTAAGGCCTTAAGTGCCTCAGATGAAATACGGTCCTATACCATCACTTTTCTTTTCCTGAGATTTTGGATCACCTTCTCATCTTCCCATCCTTCTATTCTCAGTCCACGGTCCTCCTCATCCCATTCCAGCTCTTCTTCCAACACAAGTCATCCATAATCTTCCTGAGAATCATATAGCTCTCTCATCCATACCACCTTGTTTCCTCTGAGCATGATGTTATCCTACCTTGGTTGTTTAGCATTACTTGCTTGCTTATTTTTCTTGGGTCTTTCCTCCTCAAACCTTTTGCTGTTCTAAACATTTCTTCAAATTTACCTTGCTTTTCTTGTAATTCCACCTCTTCACACCATTAATCCATCCACTCCTCCCTGTCCCTCTTAGTCAATCTTCTCAACTAGTTATTCAGTTTTATAATTTGTATTTTTCATTCTTTTGATGAATAATTTTTTCCATTACCTAAGCTCATCCATTTTATCCAGCATGTCCTGCTTGATCCACTCCTTGTTTTCTACTAATCTTAATTCTCCGACATCCTCTTCTAAGTCCTTAACATTGCATTCGTGATGGTACATCCGGACTCTGATATTTCCTGCTTTTCTTCGTTTCTTCTTGTATAGACCCCGGCATCTTCGTTCTTTAGCTCTGCCATAGCCCAATTCATTAAAGGTCGTTTGATTTTAACACACTTAAGTCGTGTTATTATATCTACCACGGGCAGGTTGGGGTTTATATCAACGTCCACTCCATGAAATGTTTTAGCCATATTAACACTGTTTTTGAACCGTTGGTTTGTTATAAGGAAAGAGAGCTATACCTAAGAAAGGCAAAAAGCTTAATATCCAAGGAGGAGATGCAAAGTGTAGATGTTAAATGGGAGAGGTTTAAGAAGAGTCTGGTGGGAGTAGTAAGAGGAAGTGGAAGGAGAGACCCTGGTGGAACGATTGGGTGAAGAAAGCAGTAGAGTATAATAGTAAAGCATTCAGAAGGAGTTTTAATAATATGACTGTGGAAACAGAGGAATAATATAGGGAGAGGTCGAAAAGAGTGATCGATCTGTGCAGTAAGCTAGGAAGGATTGGATGCAAAATGAATAGATACGTTGGAACGTAACGTGGAAGGAAGTAAGAAGGAGTTAAATAGCCAAGTAATAAACAGGAGGAGAGAAAAAAGATTAGAATTATAGATAAAGAAGGAAGAACGTTGAGGACAAGAGAGGAAGAAAAGGAATTAGGGATAAGGTATTTTGAGAAAATGTTCATCTTAGAATAGGAAAGAAGTGAGAGTGAAACAAAGGAGCAGGAAGAAATAACAGAATAGGAGTAAAGAGGTTCAACATAGAAAGAGTTGGCGGGTGCATTAAAGAGGATGAAACAAGGAAAAGCACCGGGTGTGGACTAATTCACTGTGGAAATGTTCAGGGCAGCAAGTGAATTACTAACACAATGGTTATACAGGATACTGAGAGTGGTTTTGAAGAAGAACAAGGTACCGGAAGACTGAAAAAAAGGGGGTTATAATACCTATTTTCAAGAAAGAAGAGAGGAAGAGCTGTCACTGTGCCTCTCCACAAAAAATATGAGACAATACTGGAAAAGTGAATAAGAAATAAAGTGAAATTAAAGTAGAGATAGGAACAAAATGGATTTAGGTAATATTGGTCTACAATAGACTTAATATTTGCCATACAACAGCTGATGGAAAGAAGGTATGAATTTGGAAAGGACCTGGTATTTACTATCTATGGATGTGGAGACGGCATATGATAGCGTGGATGGAAATAAAGTTGGGAAAGTGATAGAGGAGGCCGAAATGAAAAGAGGAATTTTAATGATAGTGAAAAGCATGTACAAGGATAACAAGAGTTGTGTTAAGACAGAGAGGGGAGGATGGAGTGGTTCCAAATAAAATATGGATTGAAGCAGGAGAGTGCACTTTCACCATTACGATATGTAATGGTAATGGAAATGGTCATGAATAAAGTGGCAGTAAAACTTGGTCGGTGAGGAAAGAATGAAAACCATGATGTTTGCTGATGACTTGATGGTATGAGGGAAGAAGGAAGAGGAAGTACAGGAACAGCTATAAGAATTGAATGAGGAAGTAAAAGGTGTAAAAGTGTGAAGTCATGTTAATGACAAGGAAGAGGGTAAGGCCTAATAAAGCTTCAAAGTTGAATGGAGTAGAGCTGAGAAAATTACAAAAAGTAAATTATCTTGGAAATGTGATTAAGGTGAAATCTGAAAATAGAGAGGATTTAATGAGAAGAGGACAGCAGGTAGAGTTGTTCTATAGGTGTGTAAGAGACCTACTATGGAAAAGGGAAGTCCCCTTGATGTGTAAGGAATTTGTACAGCGCGTATTTTGTACCTATTATCACATATGCAGCAGAAACATGGACATTGAATTTAAGAGAAAATAGAAAATTGTAGGCTATGGGAATGAGTATGTTAGCTGTCACGAGGAGAAACAAGTTTATGAATGAAGTTGTCCGGGAAAGAGTAGGGGTACAAGGATTTCATGAAATAGTAGAGGAAGCAAGACTGAGATGGTTAGCTCATGTACTAAGTATGGAAAACGAGAAGATACTGAAGAAAATTTTGGGAATGAAGTATGTAGGTAAAAGACAGCAGAGGAAGCCAAGAAAGAGAAGGGAGGAGCAGGTAACAAAATGTGTTCAAGGGAGAAGATAAGAATGGAAGAAATTAAAGCAGAAAGAGTGGTGGAAGGATAGAGGAAGATGGAGGCATCTTACTAAAATGACCCTGCCATAAGCCGGAAAAAGTTGATGATGATGATGATGGCTTGTTGTAATGAAGTCTAACTCATACCTGGCTTTATCACCCGGGCTTTTCCATGTGTTTGTTTATTTCTGCTGACAAACGGGACAGGGGGTCACAACAATGCCTACGTAAGAAAAAGAGGGATGAACAAGAATAATGCAGTGACACATAATAATTAAAAATGTTGAAATGGGGAATCAAGGACTTGGTCATCAGATTAAAAGGTTTTTTTTTTCCAATTTCAATTAGCTGTGAATTAATATTTTTTATATTTAATTTTATAACTTTTGAATTTTACCAGTTTAGTAGAATAAATTTAGATTTTACAACAATGTTTATTGTTAACTATTTCGCACCATTAATTTACACCTCCGCGTTATTAGTTAGCTACCAGCCATTTATAAATGGCATAAAAAATAATAGTTATGTTTTTGATTAAAGCACAAAAAAATAAATGGAATAGAACTCCGCACGGACTTTATCGCTCTATTGTTTAAAAATGGAGCTCTTTACTCAAAATTCGTAATATAATATACACTAGCGAACCCGAGAATAAATTAAGCTATAGATACGTAAAACATATTTGACTCATGGTTTTAGATTTTATAATTCTTTTTTTAAGAAATTAAAGTCTTCATTTGTATATTTGGACAAATAAAAAATATCGATATTGGGCCCCCAAGGGTCAACACTTCGTATTAAAATTTTGAGTTCCAGTTAAAATTTTGGGCATTTTATTAGGGGATGCACATCTTATGGTTATTGTATTGCTACTAAATTTCTCTTTTATAAATTTTGACCATTAAAATAGCTAATTATTGATTATTGAGTCTAAAATGAGAGAGATAGCTCATAGCTCTACCAGGGGCGGATCCTGGATCGGGGTATGGAGGGCGCACGCCCCCTTCAATAAATTATACCAATTAAATCAAGGTTAAATTCACTACTAGTTTTATTGTCACGTAATACTATCTCACTAGCCAGATTTCCTTTTTTAAATTGTTATTGGTAATATTAGAATTTAAGACAATCACATTAAATATTAAAGTAGTGAAAATAGGCATTAATGCAATCACCCAAATTTAAGTTGCACGCCTCTCACCTTGTTGACAAACCTTGTTTAGGTTTAAATTTATATTGTCATTTTTACAATTGCTATTTCAATGATTAATAATAAATAAAGATATTTAAAATAATTTATTTTTAAATAAAGTGCTTTAAACAAAATATTTTAATAATACCACACACATAAAGTGTTAGTATGGCTAAGTGGTAAGATTTCGATTTAGAATCAGAAATAACTATATATACTATAGAGTGGAGTTAAAGTTCGATTGTTCGAAATCTGAAAATTCCATCTATATTGTCTAATTGATTGAATAGTTAAGAAACTATTAATATGATAATTGTTATAATGTTTTAACTTATTTCCACTTTAATAATCATTATTTGTTGATGTTCTTCTTATTTGCTTGTAATAAATTTCAATACTAATAGCAAATTTCGCGTTATACCCTTCATTAGAGGATTATTATCAAGTTTAGCCACTACATTGAAAAATTACTTAAATATTTACTCTCAAATTTTGAAGTATTTTTATGTCAACATTTTTTGAGGTGACTCCCCCCCCCTCNAGGTGCCTCCCCCCCCTCCTCCCCGATCCGATCACGATGGGAGCACCCACGTCCCTCCCCACCTACCCTCACGGAAATCCTGAATTCACCCCTGTGTTGTACAAACCTTTCCCCCTACGAGGTTAAAGGATAAACATCAACTTTTGGAAAAACTTACTTATTTGCTTACTCTATGGCATTAGAGAATAATTGCGTTAAAATTTAAGTAATATCTCTCACAACTAAAGCTCACAAAATTGTATTAAATTATTTGCCAATATCTCAGAAACTGTTTGTTTTATAAAAATACATTCCATATAAAAGTTTTTTTACTTTTAATAGTACTACAATTTTGAAATGATAAGCTATTAAATATCTCAAATAATTGCGGAGATACTAAAGTTCCCCCTCCTGTAAAATACCCTAAAAATCATTTTCATGGGAAAATGAAAATAGCCAGTTTATTTATAATCTTAATCAACGCCTAGTAACGAATTTTAATCAAAATAGTTCAGCTAATGTTGAAAAAATCGATATTTTTCTCTTTTCACTTTTCGCTTTTTATTAAACTATTCTTAGTTTTTGGTTTAAAAAGACACAGAGACAGACGGCATTGCAAAGAACGCTTTTTAAGGTTCGGGGGGTCATGAGACGTCGACATCCATCAACATTTCAGGTTAGATTTTTTTTACGGTTGCAATACTTTTACCTTTTGTGTTAGAAAAGTTAATATATATATATATTTTTTATATATATATTTGCGTTTAGTTTGAAAATTATTGGTTTTATAAAAATATGTTTCAGATAAAATATTTGTATTATAAATATATTTACATGTTTGCAATGATAAGTAATTTCATGTCTCCAATAGTTTCGGAGATATGATAAAAAATTAGAATCTACGCATCAGACCGGAGACCTTAAAGTCATTTTGCCAAAATATTGAGAGTAGCCATTTTGTTTAGAATATCTAAAAATGTTTTGAAATAAAATTTAAACAAAATCGTTAAAAACGATTTTGAGAAAATCGACTCTATCGGTTTTTGTCCTTCAGTAAACTACCCTTAATTTTAGGGTTGGATATACATTTCCAAAAATTCTTCGGGGCAATCCTATGAAAACCATAGATGCCAAGTTTTAACCCGATTGGTAAAATAATTTAGGCTCTAGTCGGAGGTACAGACAAACAGACAGACAGACAGACGGCAATTCAAAAACCACTTTGTCGGATTTGGAGGGTCATGAAACGTCGAGATTCATAAAAATCTCGAGTTTTTTTAACGATCACAATACTTTTTCTACGTATAAGATAGCGAGAAATTAAAAAGTTGGAAAATATAACGTAAGCAAGATGAATGCGGACGGGGAAGAGTCGGCGTTTGCTAATTTTTGCTTACAATGGAGGGTTGGGGGGTTCAAAATGGCTAAAAATGTGCTTACGGAATACCTGAACCTCCCCTATATTGTATGCATGTACCTATTTAACCTATTCTAAAAGTCCATTGTATTTCCTCCAACTATATGCGCTATTACAAGGGTTCTAACGCATATGGAAAACTGGGGAGAACCTAGAAAAGTCAGAGGAATATACTATTACAGGGCAAAGTCAAGGGAAAATAAGTTAAATTATTGAAAGATACTGCAATTTTCAGGTATTTCTTAAAATATTTTTCAAATCGTGAAGCAGAGTAAACTATTGGTTTTCTCCAACTAGCTGGTGTAGGCCTAACCGTTCTTCGCACGGAGAATCCATAAAGTAGCTTCGTTATTACTTTATAAACTATTTTGCCGATTGGGCTAAAACTTGGTATCAAGGTATCTCCGAAACTATTTGAGATATGAAATTACTTATTGAACCATCCTCAGGCGAGGAGGCTCAATCAATACAAAGAAAATACAAAAAAAGGGAAATAACAAGAGTGAGTGCTCATGAGTTTAAGATCTGGAATGTTCTGTATTTTCGAAACATTACACATCGAAGCTCGCCACTCCCACCTGATACTGAGAAGGTCAATAAAGAGGGGGGCCGTCTATTTCAAGAGAGCCATAAAATGCATCAACCTGCCTAATATTTCATAATTAATAAATAAATGACATTAGGACTAAAACCTAGGACATGAGGTGGCATATAAAAATAAGAAAAGCAGAATAAGTCGTGTTGAGTCAATATTTATTAGGGATCGCACAATCCGATATTTAACAGCACTATTCAGTATCAACATTGTTGTTATGACAATTTATATATAATGTAGAGGTGCTTTAGAACTTAACATGAAAAGTAGCCCACAAAAATGGGTCCGGGCAGGAATGATAATCTGCCTAGTTAAAAGTTAACATAAGAGTAGTATCTTTATACATGAGAGCTATTGACGGTTATAAAAATGACAAGACGGC
>CABFWB010002711.1:0-12094 GCA_902151455.1 Timema bartmani | reverse complement strand
TTTTTAATTTTATCTCCGTAAGTCTTTGAGATTTGAAACTACTTATCATTGCATACATGTAGATCTATTTATAATAAACATCTTTTACTTAAGAATTTTTTTTATAAAACCAACAGTTTTCAAGCTATACTCAACGATATTTTTCTTTTAACTTTTCCAGTACTTTAAGGTAAAGTATTACGACCGTCAAAAAAATCTAGCTTGAGATGTTGATGGACATCGACGTCTCATGACACTCCCCGAACCTTAAAAAGTGGTTTTTGCAACGCCGTCTGTTTGTGTGTCTGTCTAACCCTAAAATTAATAGCAGTTTACTAGAGGATTAAAAGAGACAAATTACATTTTCTCAAAATCGGCTATAACGATTCGGTCTCTCTTATTTTAGAATCAATAATCATTAATTACCTATTTTATTGGTCAAAATTCATAAAAAAGAAATTTAATATCAATGCGATAACCATAAAATGTGCATCCCCTAATAAAATGACGAAAATTTTAACCGGAAGTCAAAAAATTAATACAAAATTTAGGCCCTCTTGGACCCAATATCGATATTTTTTATTAGTTCAAATATACAAATTAAGACGTTAATTCTAAAAAAATAAAATTATGACATTTAAAATCATGAATAAAAAATGTTTTACGTATGTCTAGCGCAATTTGTTCTCGGGTTTGCTAGTGTATATTATATTACAAATTTTGAGTACCCTGATTTTAGTTGTAAGAACAGTAGAGTAAATTCAAACATATTTCTTTGCGGCCGACACTGATAACATTTCACTTTATTATTAGTGTTTTTTAAATTTATTAATTATATCCATCAAAAGTAACGGCTGCAGATAACATGATCGACTTACTGTATGAATGTATTAGCATTGTTTTAGTAACTTTAGTAACTAACTTCTACTATTCTTCCTACCAAAATCATACATCCATACCTAATCACGCTGATCCTTGGTGTGGTCAATTAATTGTGCATTTAGTTCAACAATAAAAACTCCATACATAATCCATCAAGACTAACTTTCTCCAAACTTTCTATCCTTGCATACTCCCTTCACTTCAACAACATCCATACACAGCTCTTTTATTCTTAAAACTCTTAATGTTCCACTTTTTCACACATTCATCAAAAACTTATAGCCTTCCTCTTGATACACACATTCTACTTTCATATATTTGCTTCATCACTCGAACCACACTCATCCTATCAACATCTACAAAATAAAGCAAAATGGTTCTTTTACATTGACCTATTTATTGGATTCCCCTTAAAACCACACTCCTTCGGCACCCTTTCATTACTGACGCTGTCCATACAAGCTTTTCCACATACATTTCTTGGATATCTCATTCCAAACACATTCACCTTGCTCTTGTATTTCTCCTGACAAACCCATGCTTCACATCCATAAAACAATGTTGACGTTAACACACTTTTATATACTGCCATCTTTGCCTCTTTTGAAACAAAACGTGAAAGTAGGTTGACTAATACACAATGTCAAAATAGAGATATAAACTGAACATGTTTTAAAAGCTAACATTTCTTTTGAAGATTAAGTTTTGACTTCTCTATTAATACACATTACTTTTTGTTCTTGCCTGTTGGTGCTAATTAAAAAGAAAGAAGAATGTCACAACATAAATAGTTGGTTGTTAAAGGGTTGTAATTAAATCCAACTAAAATTATTTTAGTTTTCTTATCGAATTCACCCCATTTAACCTTTTTACCCCGTTTACCCTTCCAACCCATTGTATACTTTTTGCACATTTATAACCTTTTTACCACCTTTACCCTGAAGTAATATTCTTTCGTCCCTTTTATTGCCGTATTTACCCTTTTTAACCTGTTTTCTTTTCCGACTCGCTTAGGCTTTTAAGCCCAATAACCTTTTTACATTTTTTTCCCCTTTTCACCCCTTTTGGCCCTTATGAAGCTTCTTAATCTGTATACCTTTTATTTCTTATACCTCTTTTAACCCTTATACCCTTTATATATAATTTTATGATTTAATTTTTACCATTTTTACTTTTTTTTACCTTTTTCAACTGTGCCCTTTTGACATTTTACTATTTTTGGACCTTTATTGCAATTTTATCGCTTTGTTCTTATTGCCCTTTTTTGATTAGATTTACTTTTTACTATTTTTTATCTTTTAGCCCTTTTAACTTCTATTTATATTAATTACCTGGCTTAGCAGTGGAAAATATTTTAAGGTAAACAGTTTAAAATGGTAAATTGGGATGAAAAGTGTAAAAAAGATAAGAAAGTTCTGGTAAAATTTTTAAAAATATAAAAATGTATTATTATTACTTAAATTGAGATATACTTTAAATTAAATATGAATAAATGAATGAATGAATTAATTCAGTACTGGCTGCCAACTATCAACTCTTTTTATCTTCCTAGATACCGTAGGTAGGTTTTAATTAAATAATTAAATAAATTTATCTCCAGAAACTGCGAAGTGGTGAGACGAATACCCCTTTTCTTAAGACTTCTGGATTTTACTTAAAGTTTTAACTTAGGTTGGACACTTCCAACAAAATAGCAGATTGTTATTCTTCACCTGTACTGTACATCCAATCCACTTAAACTATCTATACATGTGATTCAATGTTCAAAATACAATGAATATTAATATAAAAATAGAAAATGACAAAATGACAAAATTAAATTTAAAGGGCACGTTTAATTATTATTGTTGGATAAAAATACCACTAAATGAACCCTACCTAATAAGGAATGCCTCCTATGTTATAAAACTAATATAATAATTATTGTTAATTAATACTTGAAATTGTAAGTCTTTCACTTGAATTATGTTGCCAAAATAAATAGTAATTAATTATGACACAGAAATAATATTTGAAAGGAAGTAAAACCAGGTTTTATTTATTTTTATAATAGTTTAAAATAATGAGTTCTTTGAAGAGGTAATTTAAAACTTCTGGATGATGATAGATGGTAGTTTCTTTCGACTCACCCAATAATGTAGAATGGTGGTCTACGGCTCTGGTAGCAATTCTATTTTTCAGGCCTTATACTTTACAAAATCTTCATGGAAACTAACAATGCCCTTCCTCAAACGTTAGCCCTGGTTTTTGGTGAAGCTTATTGCTGCCTAAAATGATAAATAACTATCACAAATCAAGAGTAAGTATGGCCCAAATTGACCCTTTCTTATTTTTTACCCAAACAATTTTAGAGAATACACACAAAAAAAAAACTAACAATCAACAATCATGTTCCTTTTTTCTTTAAAATAACTTCCGGCTGTGCCGAGCTAATGGATTTTAGCTCACACAGTCATGTGACTTTTTATCCTTTCAAGAGATAGGCTACGTTTCATGAACTACCCTGCAGTTTTGTCTTCCTTTGACCTAAATGTCTATGTGAGTGTGATTCGAGGTCATCGTCTACAAGCGCCTCTCTCTCTTTGCTCTCTGCGCATGCGCTTACCCCCCTTGATGACCGCTCTGGCCTTCACTGTGGTCGTAAGATGTGATTGGCTGTCACCTGTTCTACCTTTCCTTTTCCCCTCTCAATCAGGAAGTGGATTTAATATACCGCTCGAACAGAACAATACACACAACTTCTAATAATTTTCGACTGATCGGGTCTCTAACTGTATCTTCTCTACTGCAGCAGTCCATCTGAGTAGGCCCTGGCCAGAATGGAGTCTGGTGGAGTGATCACCGTGGCTTCCAGAAGGTAGCAACCTGCCACACCTGGATCATCAACATCATTATAGTCTACCGCTGGTGCACTAGAAGTGCGCCGCCTGCCCTACCACTGGGGCTACAATCTCCCACGCTCTGACTGTTTTGTGGCCGGACTGGCTAATTTCCTTCTACGTACGGTTCGTACTGTTACTCGCTGGGCATTGTATCTTTTACTATGTAATTCCAAATGTATAGTGATGAGTCACGAGATTAAGCATTGGCTCAGCTAGTTAAGGGGTCATTAAGTGCTTGTTTCCCTCTAAGTCAATCGCCTCGATAGTTGATGTAAATTAGTATTGAGCTAGTTTAGCCGATATTATAAAGTTGCTGCAAGAGTCAACTAGGGCAAGATAGTTCAATGAGCAAATATAGTTTCGTGCTGACATGTACTACTTGTGTGGTTTATCCGCACCAGTCAGAGTTATGTTATAATTATATTTAGATACAGCCGTAAGTATAGCTAATTGGCTAATTAACGTTTGTCTGTATTAATAGGAAGAGAACGTCCCAAGTCACTGGTGGGGAGCGGCAGATATGTTTTGATGACCTAATTAGGTCTGTTGGCCCTGGTTATGTTATCTTGTATTCTATTATTTTGGAATCCTGTATTTTACTACTTGTTGTTGGCTCTGCCCTTGGATGGCCCTTTTTATCGCTCAAGTAAGTTTATTTGAAACCGTGTACACAGCCGCCTTATGTCGAGCGCTCGTTGTAGTTGGACTTGTTGGGTACACCTTGTAGTCAAGTTTTGTTCGTGAGTGGGGCCACTATAGCTCTTGGCTGTATCTGTGTTACCCTAACTGGGGCTAATTACCCCCGTATTTGAGGGACCTGGTTAGCCCCTCCTAATTGTGACTGTGATGTTAACTCACTATAAGTTGCCTTAGAAAGAGCGTTTAGTTATTTAATTGCTAGATGCCTAAGTGGCATGGCTTCTTCAGAGCCTAAGTGAACATAAGCTAATGGGTTAAGGATCACGTGCATTGAGGTACCGACATTAAATCGCACGAGCTCTTCCTTAGGGTCAGTTCAAGGGATTACCTTAAATATTTATAATAAAAGACCCGCTGCAGTCCAGTTTGTTGCGGTTGGGGAGTTGTAAGTTACATAAGCTAATGGGTTAAGGATCACGTGCATTGAGGTACCGACATTAAATCGCATGAGCTCTTCCTTAGGGTCAGTTCAAGGGATTTCCTTAAATATTTATAATAAAAGACCCGCTGCAGTCCAGTTTGTTGCGGTTGGGGAGTTGTAGGGATTGTCTTCTAGTGAGCTATTAGGATCCTGCATATAGATCCCAAATTGTAATTTACTTTAGTTAACTACTCTTACCTCATTTGCCTGTGCTTACGGAACTCGTTATACTGGACGTATTGTTTTCAGTTTATAATGTAAATTTCTATCTACTTCTTTGTGGTTCTATCAAGGCCGTAGCCAGGGAGCGGTTTTGGGGGTTCAAACCCCCCGCGAAATTTTATTAACGGAATATATATGGCTTTATTTATGGTTCAAACAATATTAGAATTAAGATACAAATACAAATTAGGGGGCTGTATTACCATAAAAAGCACTTCAGAGAGCTTCTAGAGGTGTTAAATATTTCGAAATTTTCCTAGCCTTCGGCATTTTGGGGATTATTTTACCATAAAAAAACTTCACAGAGCTTCAAAAAGTGTTTAATATTTAGACATTTTCCAAGCCTTCGGCAGTTAGTGAGTTATTTTACCATGAAAAAAAAACAAACACTTCAGAGAGCTTCTAGAACTGTTTATCATTTAGAATTTTTTTTCTAGCTTCCAGCAACTGGGGGAAGTGCCCACCAAACCCCCACTGAAATTATTGGCTGGCTACGGCCTTGGGTTCTATACTCTACAATCAAAATATATTTATTTGAGAAGTCAACGGAAACCAAATGAACTATCTCTTATGACTCCTATTGTACTCTGTTTAAATGACTCTTTAATAAAACTGTGTTATCATTGTATTTATTTCTTTATGTGTTTGTTACCTTCTCTATACCCTTAGGGAGGGTATACGACCTAAAACAACAATAGTTGCCGAGATTACACAGCTAACAAAACAATGGGATTTTAACATAATGAAAGATAGAATAATACCTATTATACATAGCTTAATATTGTAATTTGACAAATAAACATAAATCACCTGTAAAATTAGATATAAATATCGCACCAAACTCTAGCCGAGAATATTAATCTCGTTCTCTTCCACTAGGGAAAATTAGTTCTTCAAATGACAGCCAAATGTAAAGTTTCCAAGAACCTAGGTAATATAAGACCTTAATAGTTCCAAAATAAAACAGTCTCTATAGCAGATTGCGTTTCAATCAAAAAGCTATAGCATGGCGGTTAGCAGTTTATGAAAGAATCAAAATAAACAAGGAAAATGTAATAGAGTGAAATACAAGTAATTAGATTTTATACATGCTTAAATTGTAAATTAATAATTAATATCTGAAATTTAGGAGTTGTTTAATCTGATGAAATAAAAAATTAAAATGAACAGTAAAACTGTCATCGGAATTCATTAGTTGAAAGACTGAGTCAACCATCTATTAAATTTGTGTTATAAATACATCTTTTAGCGAAATAAAATTACATGGTTTACAGGAAAAAAAGCTATTTATTAGAAATAAATCACAATTAACCATTAATATATAATGGTGACATGAGAAGAAGAATTTGTTGTAGATAACAAACTATTGTTTACTCTCCATGGCCACCAAACTAGATTACAAAATATTGTATGAAGTGTAGCATATTGTAAAAGCTTTCTCGCGATGTTAATTTTTCTTAGTTTTTCCAATTTTTAAATAATTAAATAATTCTAATCAAAACTGCAAATCTTCGGCTTCGAAATGCTTACGTTCATAAATAGGGGCTACCAATATTTAAATTTTAGACCTTTGCATGAGGTAGATATCATGTAACAAGCATAAGAGACAAACAGACAGACAAACAAACAAACTCTTTAGTATATTAATTTAGATTCATATATCTTTTGATCATCCTTGTGGCAAGATAAAGAAATTAATAGAAATCGTTAAAAAGTATGGGATTTTTTTATTTATAGCTTTTCTTATAAAATACTGGAAAAAAGTAGGAATTATTTTGTCTATAAAACCTAGGAGGGAAAGGACATTTCAAAGCCTGGGAGTTATACAAGCCTTGTTTGAATTTATTAAATAATAAATGGTACGGTCCACCGCACTTACTTTCTCTCGCTCTTAAATAGACATTAACTAAAAATTCTTAAAATTTGTGAAACGAAATAATAGGTTTATTTATTGGTGTGGAAACATTATAACAAATATAATAAATTAAATAATTTACACTTTTAATTATTCCATAGGATTAGGAACTAGAAACACAGTTACAGAAAAATTGTGAAAACCGAAACATCTTTGTCCACTATGGAGCCTAAGACTCAAATTCATTTTCAAAGACCTGAATTAAAAAGTAGATATGATTATAGCTCAGAAATGATTGTTTTTATAAAAATATTTGTGAAACAATTGTTTTTATCTTTAATAGTAGGGTCTACTAAGACTTTACAATGATAAGTTATTTCGTATCTCAAATAGTTAGGGAGAAATTATTAACGTTGGAAAATCTCCTCCATCTTAAGTACCCTCAAAGAGGAAATGAGAATTGACATCTTGTTTTTAATAATTAATAGTATCTAGATATAAAATGTAATCAACATTGTTAGAGCGAATTTTGAGAAAATGGAATTTTTTTCTTTTTGCCCCTCAATTAACTACAATTAAATTTATTGTTAGATATCTAATTCCTAAAACTCCTTAGGGGAGCCTGATAAAAATCCCAGATATCAAGTTCTAAACCCAATTGGTAAAATAGTTTTGGCTCTAGCCCGAGATACAGACAGACAGACGGATGGCTTTGCATAAACTACTGTTTTTGGGTTCAGGGGGTCATGAAAAGTCGACATTTATCAAAATCTCGATTTGGGTTTTTTTGTTTACGATCACAATACTTTCTCTCTGAGGAGTCGAGAGAAAGTAAAAATTAAAGCCAAATGTAAAGAATTGTGGAATTTCCTTCAAACCCTCAAACAAATTTCCTATCTTTATTTAATGGGATTTTCTTCAATAAATATATAACTGTCTTTCTCCCAATGTAGTTTATACCCATCGCCTACTTAAGATAATTGCGGATAGTCTGAGCAGGCAGTAAGACCCGTGGTGCACATTCAAAACTTTTAATGTAATGAACAATGATTTGGCTGTGTGTGAGATAGGGAGCACTGAACGCTAATTACCATTATAAACAAACTTCATATATCTTCTAGAAACTAGATTCTAGACTCTAGAGCAATGGCTTACAACCCTTTTCAGCTGATGGCCCCTTAATAGATCTTCAAACTCCCCCGCCTTCCTCTCCGCCTAATTTTTGGAATATTTATTTAGAAAAAAAAAGTAATGCTTTCTAGTCTCTTCTTTATTTTATACAAAAATCAATGTTTTAAACTGTTGTCAGAGTTGAAGATTCGGTGGTGTTGCACGTGGCCGCAATGGTAACTTAGGTCGATGTTTTTTTTAAACTGCTCTGCGGAACCCTTGGGCTCCACCAGCTATCTCATCCTCCATGAGGCGGTTTTATAAAATTCTTTATTTGTTTAAAAAAATATAAAATAGCATCAATAATTAGAATTGCCTATTTTTCAAATCTTAATAAAGGATATTTGCCTAAGGTAAAGCCAGAAAATGTGAGATTTTCCGAATGTTTTATACTTCTCTACTTATAAAATTAAACTGCCCTTATTGAAAGTTCATAAGATTTGTGTTAAAATTCTATAAAGGCACCAATCATGTATAATTTTTCTGGTGCAGGTACTCCTTTAGTCTAAAAAGTCTGGGAACCTCTGGCTTAAGGGGGGAAAAAAGAGGGAAGAATTGAGGGGTGAATCCAAGGCTTGCAAGATTTAAAATAAACAAGTGCATGTATTCTTTGAGCCGACCATATTATCAGTACCACTTGGGGGGATGGGCTTTATTTTGATTTTTTTGGCAAGATATGGAAGCCTAGAGATGAAAATATGTGATATCAAGTCATAGCTCTTTCCCTTTTGTGCGTTACCGCTCCACTCCCAAGATTCCTAATGTAAATGATGAATAATTCCAGTCGGTCAAGCTATAGAGGTAACAGTAAAAAAAAACAACACAGACTTCAGGTGGTACATCTAGGTTCAACCTCAAGCGGGGTGCTGTGAAATGATATTATATGATGGCTTAAGGCAGGAGCGCTTTTTGGGGTCAGATAAGGGAAATGGTTCGTAGCAACAGATAAGATGTTACTCATGCAGAGCCACATCAGTCACGAATTGAAAAAGATGAAGATACTGTAACGCGAGCTGTTAGTCTGGTTCAAAGCTGGATAAAGCCATTTGTTGAGCCACATGACCTCATTTGTCTCTCTGCTGCAAAAAAGGCATCTCAAGACATAGCATCTGGCTTAATGTAGGCAATGAAGTAGGTTCACATTACTATACAGACTTAAAACTTGAATGACTTGAGAATAATCCACCTATTAAGAAGTTTCATAACCCGATGAAAATGAACAAACTAAAAACCTTCACTATTATGGTTAAGAAGAAGTAAATGAACAGCAATGGTAGGACAATCATCACCAAAGCAGACAAAGCACTATTTGGTCGAATCATCGTCACATCACAGATTCGGAACCTTAAAATGGTGGATGTACTGTCTAATTCCTTAGGAGCTTTACCACGGGCCTTACCAACTCCAGAAAGTATATTAAGAAAGTATGTTGCGAAAAACAAACAAAGCTGCTTTAGCAACATACTTGCAAACAATTTTAACCCTGTTGAGCAAATACCTACAAATTCAGCCACGGTGATTGACGGTATGGTTCTAGTTCAAAGAGTAAAAGGAGAGAAGTCAAAATTTGTTTAGGTGGATATGTCTGTATTATCCATGGTTTTTTTGGGAAGGAAATAGGAGTAAAATAATCGATGTTGTATTTAATACGTATAATGAAACATCTATAAAGAACAGTGAAAGAAAATTCAGAGGGGAAGAACTCTGGCACGAGTTACAAAGCATATCATCTTCCCAGATTGTCAGACAGTGGAGGAAATTCCTTGAGCCAGTTAAGGAATAAA
The DNA here is from genome assembly GCA_902151455.1 of Timema bartmani. NCBI lineage: Eukaryota > Metazoa > Arthropoda > Insecta > Phasmatodea > Timematidae > Timema > Timema bartmani. The sequence goes on along the minus strand of CABFWB010002711.1, from coordinate 2,200 downwards.
ACAACCCTCATCGCATTTCTTGTTGACGATTGGAGAAAACCAGAGTATTTTTAAACTTGAGGATAAAACACTGTTCGCGAACTGTGAGGATAAATGCTACAAAATCACTTCTGAAGGGAGCCAAGAAGTGCCCGATTTCAAAAGTACACACGAAGAAGCAGATAGCCGTCTGTCACTGCATGCTGCACACGCTACCAATGAATGCTATAAAGCAGTAATGATAAGATCATATGATACTGATGTGTTTATTATGTGTTTGGGGTTCTATGACGTAGTCACGGCTAGATTGTTTCAGAAATGTGGTATTAAAATGCGTATGCGAGTCCTTGACGTTATGAAAATAGCTTCAACTCTTGGTGATAATGTTTGTTGACCTTTTATAGGTCTCAATACGTTTACCGGATGTGACACAATAAGCGCGTTTGTGGGAAAAGAAAAAGTAATTGCATTCAAAATCCTTTCTGCCAACTCACATACAAAGGAAACATTTTCGCAACTCGGAGACGAATGGGATCTCTTTAAAGAACTAATGGGCAAATTGGAGCAATTCTCGTGCTTGCTGTATGCATAACAATCTTCAGTGCATCCCGTGAATGACTTGAGATATCACCTATTCTACGCAAAGAAGGGTGAGTTAGACAGTCATCAACTTCCGCCTTGCAGGGGCTGTCTGAATAAACATGCTGAACGTGCAAATTATCAAGCCACTATACGCAAGTGATGTTTTCTGAATGATCCACATACACCTAGTCAATTCGGACAGGATGGATGTTGGAAAAACACGAGAGAGCAGAGCAATTGGTAGTGGACTGGATGGAGGGGCAGCCAGAACCTCAGGCTGTGTTAGATCTACCAGCTTGCAACTGCATTAAGAACTGAAAACCGCAAACATGTGTTTACTGTAAAAATTACCTCAAGTGCACTGACATGTGCAGACTTCCCACCTGTGAAAACCAACCAGATGCAGAGAGTGATGACTCCTATTCAGAAGAAGATGATGATGAATAATGTGAATGATAAAATTGTGTTTATTATCAATTATAACATATATTGCCTATGCAAGATGTAAAGATTACTATTACAAATTGTAAGTGAAAATTATGCATATAATCTATATCAATGTATATTTTTATTACTTTTTATTGCTATTATTATTATAATTAATAATCATAATTATTTTCAAATAATATTGAATTTAATCAATCTGATGGAACTAGATTTATTTTTCCAAATATTATGATGCATTTTTATGCTATTTATCAAAGAAATGAAAACCATTATTATTTGTTTCGACTATGGTTGCTAATCCAAAAAGTGGACGAAAGGCAAAGAGTTATGACCTGCTACTACATATTTTCTATATATAGGCATCCATACCTTGCAAAAAAAGAAAAGAAAGAATATAACCCGTTTCCCCCAGTGGTACCAATGACAATGGCCAAAATTGTAGGTCCTGACTCATGGCCTAGTGCGCACTTTTTGACTCATCACCAAATTTATTACAATTGGTAGGCAGTGTTGCCAATACCCAAAGAAATAATTATCTTAATTATTTTGGAAACGTTATTTAAATAAAAAACCTTCAGATTTATAATTATGAGTTTTAACATTAGTACCATAATGTTCTACACCCCCTGGAAGTGCTTCACACTCCCCCAAGAATGCGTACCCCCAGGTTTGGAATCATTGTACTAAATAATCCCAATTTTCAAAAATTTGCTGGGAGATTCCAAATGTATTTTAGAGGCATATTATTTTAAAAGTAAATAAATAGGGTATCCAATTTTTAAAAAAATGGTTGTTATGTGATCACTCCAAATAGCTTATAGTCATTCAGGGTTTAAAATTTGACCAAGAAAGGACTCCTATACCACCCTCTAAATTGAACTCCCCTTTCAAAGAGTTTCCGAGTATCCTGACAGAAGATGTTTGCACGAGGCCAAAGAAGATAATCTGACAAAGTGTTATTGAAGAGTGATACTGTTGAACACAAGCATATCAAATACTTTTGACAGGTATTGTGCTAGAAATTCTAAAAAGGACCAACCGCCAACGAGCCTAGAGTAAGAATTTAAAAAGTTGGAAGAAAGGTTAGAAATCCTCTGGACCAATCGGAATTAGAGGTTTGTTTTCGTGCAAAATTCTATAGTTGCTGTGAAGTGTAAGTCTAACTTAGAAGTTATCTGTGACCAGTCAGTTC
>CABFWB010002710.1:82657-98864 GCA_902151455.1 Timema bartmani | reverse complement strand
GAAATAGAGGAGGAAAAAAAATGGTGGTTACTTACCACCATGAAGGGATTAAGCATACCAAGTTTCATCAAAATCTGAGAGCATGGGTGTCATGGTCTGGTTGAACTGACATGGAATGACCCTTATGGCAGTAAATTCAAACAGTTTTAACCTATAAAATAATTCAGGAAAACAAGGTTAATGACTCACGACATCTCGATTTACATAGGAAATACAGGGTGGGCAGGAAGTCACTATCTGATTTCAAACGGCTTACAAAGTAAGAAGTGTTTCGTTCACAAGTCCATTATAATCTTTGTGGCATTCTAAATTTCCATGTACGTGCCTGCGTTCTTAACCAGGCGTTGCAAGTGTTGCGGTATGTCATTAATTGTCCTTTGAAGGTAAATCTTGGGCAACATTTCCTAACACAGCATTGATATGTTCCTCTAATTCTTCCAGAGTGTGTGGCTTTATTTGGTAGACCGTCTCTAGCCCAACTCCACGAAAAGAAATCACATGGCGTGAGGTCTGGACTTCTGGCAGGCCATTCGTGTGGTCTCCGTCGTCCCAACCAATAACCCAAAAAGTGTTTATTTAATAATGGTCAAATGATATACAGGCCCTAGGCTAATAACTAAAAATATGCGAATTGATAAACTCTTTGACTTATGATAAGTTAGATTAAGTTAGTCAAAGAGTAAAAACTTTTAAAACCTAACATAACCTTTAACACACATAAACCTTGGTTGGAGAGGCCCCATCTTCAATAAGCATAGGCCTTTAGTAAAAATAAACACATAGGTAGCCTAAATAAAATAGGGCTGTATCCGAATAGTCTACTTATGTGGCGTCGCCTTGGCTTGTGGCCCTGATAAGTGCATTGGCAATCACGTGACCAAGTGTAGATCTGTCCAAATAGTGGCGGAAGAGACCAATGCAGTCTTCTCGATATCTTGGTAACCATGAATATGGAAGGTCATGTGCCTTCTCGCGGTGTTTGACTGGCATTTGATTTAGTATTATCATTTTGTCTGCTAGAGCACAGATTTCAATTTTCCGCCATTTTAAATATGGTTGTTGCCATTTGAATAGTTTGATGCAGTCTTCGTTATGAACACCGCGAGAAGTGTAAAATCATCTAGATTGCATCAAATCTAAAACTCAAGGGTCTGACTAGGGAGTCTTGCACTATTCGGATACAACCTAGGCCTACAATCGGAACTAGTGGTATAGTGGAATTGAAAAATAAAACTTAATTAGTATAAATATAACCCAAAACCGAAATTAAAACTGAAATACACCAAATGTATACTATATTTTTGTATAGTGTAAGTAGTAATAATAATTAATGTACATCACCAGCTAAAACTCGTCAATACCTGATAACATAACCTTTCAAATAGTTTTAGCTGGGCTTCAGTATAATCAATAACATAGTTAAATTAACAAGATTTATTGTATCATAAATCAAATAACTTAGCTACAGGAAAGGTTTACTTTCTATTTTGATGCTATAATATTTCAAGTTAAATACCATACCTGATTAAGGAGTTCTTGAATAATGTCACACTTCTTTTCAGAAAGAAGAGCAAAAAGTGTTATTGCCATTCCATCACGAGCAGCATAATAAACTCTTTCTTTGAGTGTCTGTGATAGCATATATTTTTGGGATATTTCTGTCATTTTGTCACCTTGAGGACATTCTATCATTGGAAACAACGCTATTGCTATTATAAATTATTCAAAGTAAGGTATTACACACATTCTATTTTAAGCAGTACAAGCAATGTAGCACATCGGCAATTCAGTATTTTTTTTAATATTGCAACAACGAAATATTTTTGTTTGAATTAAGTTTGTATAAATTAGCTGGTCACTTTATTTCTTGTCGTGTATGTTCCGCTTTTGGACTGGTATAAAAACACAAACTACGCATGCAGTAAATTCACTCAAACTCGAAGGTCTTTAGCATTTGATTAATACACCGTCCTCTAAAATTGGCACAGCAACATTGTTAAGAGTTTAAATTAAGATATTTAACCTTGGAACATTTAGTCTTAATTCCTTTTATGAATTTTGTTTCAGAACGTAGATTAATGTAATTACTGTATAAATCCAATATTTTATTGGATCACTTCAAGGATCCTGTTATTAACAATCACCTTCCAAGTTCCAACGGACTGAAACGCTCCGCAACTACAATAAACTAACAAGTCTAGCCAACACTAGAAAATAAATTATACTAGGTGCGGGACTAGTTCTAAAAGGTCTTGTAGAATGCGCAAGAGCACGGGTATAGTTATAAATAGGTCTCAAAGCCAGTGCCAAAGTACGAGTATACGACTACAAAGTCTCACAAATATTACCAAAGTGCGTAAAGGAGAAAAGTTATAAAAAGTATAATTAAAAATCTGATTAAATATCGAAAACCTGACGCGCGTGAAGAACTCGTAACTAAACAAAATAAACTGCGAAAAGTATTGGTGTTAGAGGAATGCGTTTTAGATGAAAATAAAATTGAGTTCATGATGATCACTTCGTACACTTATTGTAGTGTAATTAACAATGAATGAAAACGAAAGAAGCCTCTGGAGGACCAGTGTTACGAACACGGACAAATGGACTGTATGGTGGAAAGGAAGTGGATAGAGGCAACTCACCTTCACTTTATGTGGTGTGACTGGTAGTGTCTTGGCGCAGTCCTCTTCAGTAACGCACACGAATAAAAACTAGACCCCTTCCGGGTGAAGGTTCACGGAACTTTTTTCACTTCTGTCTCGATCGAGTCTCCGTGCACGGCACGACTAAATAGGCAGAGCTAAAAAAAACCGCACCAGTGACATCTTGGCGAGAAAACAAATAGACCTAGAGTGGTCCAGGTATGGTCTTGTTGCCTCCAAGAGTGGGGAAGGTTAAGTTAGTACCAGGAAAACCAAACAAACAGTCTAAACCTCAACAATAGTAATCAAAAACACACACAAAAAAAAACTTCAATTTCGAGGCATAGAGAACCTAGATTATAAGGAGCACTATTCAAAGATATAACATAGAGGACTGAAACATGAATTATAGAATTAATAATACTCGTCAAACAATAGAAAAATATACAAACACTTATACTACCCATTTATCACAATTAGGAAATAACTTTTACACAGAGTAAATATATGTCTGCAGTAAAAATCTCATTATAGTTCTTTCATTAGAAAACAACTTTTTCAAAGCAAACCAATTGGGATATAGTAAATTTAATAATATCCTCATGTCTTTTAAGGTGTTTATAGCAAATTATGAAGAAAAAAATACTGTGATAGTCCAAGACTGTAGTTTATGAAAAACGGTAAGTTATGTTTTAGAATTTTCGAGTATTTGAGCGCAGTAAACATGATGACGTTTGGATTTTTCCCTGCAAGAACTTACGAAGTCATCACGAGTCGCGCCACGAGTACTGGTGTACATAGACTACAATATTTCTGGATGGACATCTGAGGCTGAAATTTTCGAGCCGTCGTCTGCACACCATTGTATGAATAAGTAAGAAAATGTCGGGTATACTTTTCTCTTTTACATACCGTACATTCTAGGCAATATGAAATTTTGATATCGTTCACTAATTAATGAATATATGAGATATATCATGTATGTGATAGTTAAATGAAATACATGTGTTAATAAAAGGTTTGAACAGGATAACTAAGTTTGAAACTCGTGACTTGATTCTTTAAATAATTTGATCTAGGACAATACTATGATTTTGGAAGGAAGCCCGTTTTGGAAGGCCTTATTTCGTACCAGAATTCTACCGTATGGTAGTATTTTGGTAGGATAAAATACCTTCCAGAAGAAACTTTCTACTTCTGTTCTAAAAGGCTGTTTATCCTGCCAAAACACTATTATACAGTAGTATTATGGTAAGAAACAAGGCCTTCAGGAAAAGGCTTCCCATGCAAAAGCCTATAACCAAAATTATCCTTTTAACGCAATGACTACAGAACCAAGTTTACCATTTAAACAAATGTAATCAAGTTATTTCATTGTATTTATTGAACTTTTATTATAATAATATAGTTTATTTTACAAACCTATGTAATTTTCTTATGAATTGTGCATGATACGTTATACAACAATATTTACTATTAGTTATGCGTTATGCATGAATAAAAACCCAGCCTTGAACACGGATTTCAAATTCATCCCAAATGAAGTCGAAAATAGAAGATGCTCGAATCTTGGTTCAAATTATTCAAGTCACTTCCATCTGAGATCGTTAAAAAATGTTCCAAACATGCTAATAAAAGACATGACTTCCAAGAAGGAAGTTTATTTCTTAAAACTGTAGATAAAATAATATAACTAGAAAGGAGAAAGTTGAAATTAAAAGGTGAATAAAATAGTCAGAAAAATATAGAAAATTGATAGAAAAACAATAACAGCTGAAAGGACCGTGTCCAGGATTTATGTTGGGGGGAGAGGGGATAGAACAGACCCAAAAAAATAATGAACTAGAAATATTTTACAGCACAAGGATTAATACTTTACTCCACTATCATATTTTGTAAAGAAAAAAATGGGAACCACATAAATCACCTAAACTGATAAAAACCTTGAGCTCTCTTCTAGTTAACTATATATGTGTGAGTTGTGAGGTACCGGTATATATTTATATATATATTCTGCAAATGATATGTTCTATTTTTTACAACATAGCTGATACATATAATAAAACATAGTATGTATCCATAATTTTTTCTACAAATATACTTTAAAGAACTGAAAATGTTACACATTAATGTCTATATATATTTTGGGTCTGCTGTCCATAATTTTGGTGATACGTATGCTCAAATTAAATATCAACAACAATCTATTCGATGTTTTCACTAGAAAAATAAGTTAAAACATTAATGATAAATAAACATTTCTATTTGAAATGACCTTGACTTAAAACGATAAAGTACATTCAGTACATAAAACCTATTGAAATACTAGAAATAACCACCATTATAAATAAACCTTACAAAACACTCAAAGGGTTGATTTCCCTCCTCTCCACTCAAGGGCGATAGAAAATTTGATCAAAACCCCTTATCACACCTGTATGTGGCTTATGTTTCAGGGCTCCGGAACAGGGCCTTGAGCCCCCTTGTTTTTATCTTGGGGGCTGGGACTATCTTAAAAGGACCCCAATATTTTCCGATTAAATTCAAAATCAATGTATAAATCATACATCTGTTCCCATTAATTTGGTAATTTTAAGTAATAAAGACATACATTTTACATTTAATTTATTAAAAAAGTGAAATGCCCTAATTTTGCAGTTTATTTTTCTCACATGAGAAAAAACTCTTTCACAAAAATATAGTAACTAACATTAGGTTTAATTATGATTGCCTTGAACATAAACAATACCAGAAAATTAAAGCCAAAGGGTAATACTTACTGACCTTTTTTTGGCACAGATAAGAAACAAATTAAAAAATATCACGGTTTAATTATTCTAAGTTTGATTTTAACACGAGGTGGATTTTCAACAACAGTTTAAATTTTATTTTTGCCACATATTTATCAGCCTCAAAAAATTGAAAAAGCTGGACACCAATAAAATTTCTTGTCTTGGATTGTATAAAATCTTTTGCTATTATTATTAAACTTACGTTAAATATTGTTGTGATAATATATTTGATTGTGTATGAATGGTTTGTAAGAAAAATACTAAATATTTAATCAACCCTTGTTTAAAGGTCCATTAAGTTGTCCTCCACCATATAAGCCTTTACAGGGTTGACACGTACACTTAAAATATAGCATGGGCGTAGCAAAGGGAGGGCAATAGGGTTCAAAGCCCTCACATATCCTCGAAAATGTTTGAAATTTTTAATGTTGATCACAGAAGAATGTGTAATGATACTGTTTTGGACTCTTCTCATATATTTAAAAAAGTTATGGATGAAGTGTATTTTTCTTTAAAGAACTGTATGTAAATTTACCTTTTAATACTCTTCATCCACGGAGGATCAGGCGTTTTCAGAAGTAATTTCAATATATTACGTTTTAAAACTTTCTTTCTTTTAAAAAAACTCCCTTTGTTCTATTTGAAAATCAGGTGATATGCTGACTGCCACACACAACATCAGGTTACCAGGAGTTCTACTATTAAAAAATTTAGTTAGTTTTAACACTGTTGACGAGGGACCCAAGAAGCAAGGGGTAGGTCATATATAAGCCGCTTATTAGTATAGTAATCCACAGAAACGTAGCAATATCACACTGAACCTTGTAATATCAAAGAGAAAATCTCAGTTTGTAACAGCACTAGCTCTGGCTCTCCGCATCAGTTCGTAAATGAACAAAAAACTGTATTTTAATATTACATTTACAATATCGAAGTGCAATTAATAATATGAATCGTGTACAATGTTAAATCTCTACTAATTTCAATCCAATAAATGATCCCACAGTAAGAAATACACTTAAAATCAGATAGCCATAGTCGTGTGATAACAAGTGCGCAGTAGAGCATACACGCGTCGTCATCCACATCTGCATAGTAAAAACCGGTATCGCTATAATTTATACCCAACCATAGGGCATACACCGGTCCACACCCGCATCATCATCAGCAAAAAACCGGTATCGCTATAATTGTTGCCCAACCAAAAGGCATGCACGCGTCATCATCCACATCCGTATCATCATCATAAAAATCGGAATCATTATAAAAGTTTTAGAAACTATTTATCTTAATTTGATTCTTTAATCCGATCTTCAGAGATGGGGGTCAGATGGTATATCATCATCTAAAAGCATCAATTTTTCAATAATATGTCTGGGGAAAACCACTTCAAATAGTTTCTAGAAGCATCTAACTTTGTTAGTAAAAAAAAGGCGAAGATCCCTCTAAATATCCTTTCATACGATCAACATTTCTGGAGTAGGACTATTTCAAATATCCTATAGAATTATATAAATGAAAAAAAAATCGGGGGAAGTATACTCTAAATTTCTCTTAAAATCAGTATAATTTTCAAAAACTCTCCACTTTTGAGGACCACCCCAAATACGCTCTAGAGCATCCAATTTTCAAACATTAACTGGGAGGAAGAAAAACTCACATTTTTTAGAGCATCCAATTTTTAAACATTAACTGAGAGGGATAAAGCTTCCTAAAATAAATAAACTTTGATATATCCCCCTACCCATCACACAAATAAAGTTTCACCATCACTTTTTAAAATTATGTTCTTATTTCTCAGAAGTCTTAACATAATGTCATAGACTTCCAATTTGAAATTCTCTCAAAATTAAATCAACCTTACACCCATGAAACTAACCTACCTTTCAAGGTAAAGGGAGTATACATAGAAAACAGAGAAAACCCCGTTAGCCCTGGCATTCAGTAAGACCCGTAGCACCTACATAAATGTAATACATATTTATTTGGTTGTGTGCATTAAAGTCTAGCTATAGTTAAAAAAAACCTCAAAATATCTTCAAGAGGAATTGAATTTTTAAACAATGTCACTAAATAACCACTATAAAAAGTTTATAGAGGCATTTAATTTTCAAAAATTAGTTAGAGGAAGGTAACTTTAAATAGCATCTACAGGTGATAAATTTTCAAAAGATTTCCAGCTGAGGAACACTTTAAGTAGCTTTTAGAATTTTCCAAATTTAAAAAATCTTCTGGGGGAAGACCACTCTAAATGATTTCAAGAAGAGTATCATTTTCGTAAATTTTCCCAAGTGTGGACTACTCTAAATAGCCTCTGAGGGCATCCAAGTTTCGGAAATTTTTTGAAGGAGGGCTTCCGATTCCCCTTTTGGTCAAATACCACTGAATAGTACCATTACCTATAAAATAAAAATATAGACGGGACCTACCCATCATTTTTAATTGCTGACCGAAAAAAAGTTAGCACGTTCTTCTCCACACAAATTCCCACTATATTGTTACTGGTAATATATATATTGACAAAAAAGACACACAAAAAAGTATTATATGTGAAAAATAAATCTCCTTCAAATAGCTTCAAAAGTCATCCAGGGTATACCATTTTATCCAGTCAGGACCTCCGGACATCTCTCAGTTGAGCCCCCCCACTTTCAAATCTCTTCCAAAGTCCCTGTATTTGCTTCAATTCAATATAACCTGGCTTAATAAACCATGGTCATGTTTCCAATTTTAAAATGTGAGGTTCTAATACTAAACAGTTTTACTTTCCAATTAATATTTTTCAGCCTATGGAATAAAACAAAATTATCAAACAAAATTATTTTAAAATGTACTTAATAGTAAACTATAAAGCTGGCTTCAAGTCAACAGATAAAAACATTAACACTTATATGCCAAAATGTCTAAACCTTATGACCTTCATAATACATGCACGCACACACTAAGCCCTCCCCTTTCAACTTATTAACAGATTTTCCTCCCTCATTCTCTTATCCAATGTCATCCATCCAATAGGATATGCGCACACTAACAGTTATCTTTCTTAAAACTTTATTTCTACTTCATTCACATCTGGTATTTTTTTAGTTAGATATTTTTTCAGGGTGGGGGAAGGTTGATCCCGTAAACCCACTCCCTTAATTATGGCCCTGATAGCTCTTTTGAAATAATTTTAACCACCACTTCTATAAACAAAACAATCTTTTGTTCTTATTTTTAATATTACTTTTTGATGCTCATCTTGTTGCGTTAATCTTGAGCCCAAACTCTTTCTTCGCCAGCTTCTTAGTTCCAACGGCTAGCATGGAAACGCTAAGGTCGATGGACGCTCGTGTGGCTCACAACAAAATACCGATGTACATCAAAAGATCACAAAACCAAAGTATTACTAAAACTACTATATATTTGATTAGGTAAGCAAACCAAATCATACATACTATTTTTAGACATTGTCTTCCTGTGTTTTATAGAGTCGGATAAAGTTCAGATGTTCACCTTAAACGATAAAAATGAAATATACGGGAGTTACGGTACTCTTTGATAGTCAACAAATCACCATGTGCCAAATAACTAGTTCCAGCAAAATATTATTTAATACATGAAATATCACTAAATCTTAGTAAAATAATCAAGGGAAACGTCCTCTCCCTCATAATATCTATAATCGTAACAATAATTTTATCATTAAACTAACATAAGCGCTCTAGGTGATCATAGTACGTACTAAGGATAAACAATTATATGAATATTTAAGAGATACCTCTTTAGATGGTATATAACAATCTATAATAATGGCGGCTCATTTAAGTCACAGAAGAGGAAAAACAACATAAAATAGTTGGCAGAAAAAGTTATAAATGTTTGGCTGGAAACTTTTTATATGCTTGAAATCACGTTTTATACTGTAAAGTCAGAGTTAATTATAAAGTATATACTATTTGAATCTGCCTTGAATGAGCTCAGTCTAGGGTTAAGTGACAAAAATATGGTCTAGATTTGAATATTAAATGTTAGTCTCAGCACTTTAAAAAAAAAATTAATAACAACACCACATGGTAGTTTAAAGTAAGGTAGTATATGGACTCTAATAAAAAAGTATATCGGGTAGTCAACTTTATATAAATTGTGGTCAAGCTATTTCTTAAACATGTTATTGGTTAATTTTATAATTCAAAATCTCAAACTCACAAAGAGGACTATACAAACAAGTTAATGTGATACAAATTCTACAATCATATGTTAGGTATGAAAAAAAACAAAACAAATTCAATGTGAATAATCCTAGATAGTTTTGGCCTGTTTGATAATTTTGATGAAATACTAGCCTACCGGTATATGAAATGAATCAAGTAATGTGGCAAAAAGTAGGCCTACCTAAAATACAAAATAGCCTAATATGATTTAATTTATAAAAGTAGTAATATAAAAATACTATACTTAGGGAAATATAGATTTAAAAATTTGGTTGAGAACATAATCAAGGTTAGTGTTTATGAAAACAAGTAAACACAATTATTGAATTTAAAATTTTAAATAGGTTAGGTGCTAGAATTTAACTACTAATCCCATTAGTCTTGACAATTTTATATTTGAATCAGCTACTATACACTTCTTTTACTAATTATTTATATCAGGGTAGGCGTCAATAGTTTACATGACTTACATTTTAATTTTAATTCTTTATGTGATGCATCCAATACTTCCACTAGGTAACTATTTATTTTAAGGGTATAGGAGAGTCAAGTATTCTCGTACTGGTGTTGGTTACCTAAAATTAACACATCATTAGGTAAAGTGGATGTCAACTATTGGCTATCTTCATAGGTGTTTTTTTTTTATAAAGCTCTCTGAATATTTAAATGTTCCCTAAAACCACATAAATTCTGAGATGCTGGGGGGTTTATTTCAAACAATGTAGTTTAGTTCTGTGTTTTTGAAATTAAGGATACCAACAGCACAACAAGGAACCAGTAATATTTGTTTATAATCACAATGTCGGCCTTATCATCAAGGTACATATTTCTCAATTGTTGTTTTATTTGTTTTGAAAACAAATTACAAACCTAAAATTAGCAAAATGACAACCAGACAGGTCGTCTGCCTTTATATCCACAGATTTCTAGATACCAATTAAACTATACAGAGCTCATCCTAGTCATTGTGTCACTCAACTATATTAACCTCTAAATGTACAGATGCAGCTAATTAGTTCATTCACATCACTCGCTGCAAGAGTGTGCTGCCTTATTGCAGTTAGATTAAACTATGGAGCTATCTATAAAATACCACAATTTGATCCCTGATGTCGCTATAACAGATTTATTCATAGTATAATGTTACTGCTGCACATTTTAATAGCAGATGATGGAACTATCTAGCTGTAAGTTATATTTGGAGGTTGGTATAGTTGAATGACACACTGACCAGGATGGGATCTTGGATAACTCAATTGGTAGAGCAGTTGGCGCATTAAGTCAAAAAGCCAGCGTTTCAAATTCAAATCCAGGCATCTTTTTTCTGAATTTACACAATACCATCATCAGAATGTCATCTGACTAAATATTATATTGGTAGACCGACAATCTTGAGCCAATTATATTTGATCTGGTGTGTTGGAGTTTTGCACTGAATCATACAGGAATATGGTCAGGCAAATGTCTAGGATTTAATTTCACAAGAGGTGGAATTAGAAGTGATGGTGAGGAAGGATAAGGGGTAAACCAGAGCCATCATGCAAACCTTTAACAATGTTGTTGACCTGCTTCAATGGCCAAATAGTCTAAGGTGTCACTCATGTTTTGGACTGGTCTTCTAATGACAGGAAGATTGGGGTTTGGATCTTGGTCGGGTCTATTGAGTGTGGTTTTTCCTAAATGGTTTCCGACTTTCCTTAAAGGAAAATGCGGGTAGATTACCTTTAAAATATTTACTTCATCATCCTTATGACTTTATCCCATTAGAATAATATTATATATGCATATAACCAAACAGGTAGTAAGAAGAGGTTATAAAAAACAATGTTGCTAGAAAGTCATCTTAACCCAGCTGGTGGCGTGTTTGGTAGGTAGCGGGTTACAGGTTCTATTCCAGGCATGGCAGAAAGTTTATCATGGGTGAAATGTGGATTTCTTCCATCTCAGTGATACAGTTACAGCTAAGGGCTGGGTGTTGTGTCTCTTCTAAACTAAATTATTTTACAAGTTGTGTGCTGATATAATCATTTGGTTCAGAAAGTGCATGTTAAATACCTCTAATAATAAAACATAACAAGGTTGTCTAGGTGTCCTTGAATGAACACATTCAAGAGGTATTATTTGTTATGTGTTCAGGCAACAAAATAGCTGGCTGCTGCCAACACTCGGTATCCTAGATGGCTGTATTTAAAACACAAAAAACTGCTTACATTACATTTAACATAAATTACAATAATTCATACATAATATTATGATAATTTAAGACTCAATAATAGCATACATATATATTTTATTTTTTATTTAATGTTTTGAGAAGATTAATTTTAAATGCAAATAAGTGTAGTATTTGTTGGCAATTTAGGAGGTTGGGTTATTATAGTTTCTAATGGGCCCTTCTACCCTTTCCTTGGTTATGTGCCTTTATAATGATAATAGTATTTCTCTGTTTTTATAGAATAACAAATTATGACATGTACCGCAATCAAACCGGATTATTATAAAACCAAATGGTATCAGGAAGATCATTCAAAAAAGTGTACCAGTAAAGGTAAAAATAATACAAATGACAACTTTGAAGGTGTTGAAGAACAATCTCTTTATCATGGTCTGATGAAAGTGCAGAGTTTCCTGGTACAGCTCGTGGTTTCAGATTTATGTTACAGTCTTTCTTTGAAGGTAGAGTATCACAACATAGCTTCACATTTATATTAGAGTTTCTTGCAGTTTCATAATTGAATAGTTTCAATTTAACATGCAGTAAGTTATTTACTTAAATACCATTTATCTTCATTGTATGTTTTAAGAGATGCACTTTTATATCTTTAGTAATTTCTTTATTTAAAAAGGAAACCAATTAATGCTACAACTTTATGCCTATGTGACCTTTCTTCATAACTTGATGCATCTTAATCAAACTAAAGACACAAAAACGCACCCTACTTGACACTACCATTTATTTAATATTCATTGTTTTAAGTTAAACAAATGATCTTGGGCACATTTATAGCTCAAACGATAAGAATTTTTAGTCAACACTTACCAAAGATGATTTATCCTTACTTGTTATTTCAAACTAGATACAAATGAAATGAAAAGTAATTTTAAAGTTGGCCAATTAAACTAAACAAATCTAGTGTACATCATTCTGATCATAAAGATGGGAATAAAAGGGACCAAACTGGACATAAATATTGGATGAATAAAAATATCATCTAATTAATTTTCAAACCAAAAAGGTTTCTAACATTACTGTGTTGTCTTCTCAGAATATCTCTATGCTTTATATCAGAAAATCGCCAAGAAGAATATCACAATAGGCCCCCTCCCCCCCCCAAACAGTGAACAATAATAACTTATTTTCCTTTGAAAGTATTTTAAATTTCCATAAAGTAAATTATTATTATTATTATTATTATTTAGCACCGCGTCTTACTACCCGTTCGGGTTATACGCTTAAGTACTAATTACGCTAATGGATTAGGAATTGGGAGGGTTGAATGTAGAGGAAGTGAACCCGCATTTGCGTGTAGGGAGAGTGGAAAACCATTTAGGAAAAATTACCCCCAGTTCACCCGACCGAGATTCGAACCTCGATCTCCCCGTCCTCGGCGGTCGAGCTCAACACGACTAGCGCGTTAGCCAACTACATAAAGTAAAGGTTATATGGAATATTCCTGAATAGTATTTTCAGAAACATCTTATCTTAATATGTATTCAAATTATTACAAAAATTGTAGATGTAAGAATAAAACTTTTGAGGAGGGAAAAAACACTAACATGTGAATTTGTTTAGCTCTAGAATAATAGCATGTGTTGTTTAGGAAAATGGTATACAAAAGTAGATAGTGTAACTACTTTGTATTTTAATTTCAATCTATTTTTTTAAATAGGTTTTTGAAAACTTTATCCCAACAACCCGGACTAGCCCTACTCAAAGAACCTTTTTAGGTCATAATTAATATAATTCTTCTTCTTCTGGAGCCAATATTAACTGGTTAAAAGTGTCCATAAAAAACTACATGGCATCAACTCATATTCAAGCCAAGCCGACCAAGCGCCCGCCACTTGTTAGTGTAGATAGTGCTAACATTTGTGGGTAGAGGGTGCCATGTGGTCAGCACAACGAACTGACCGACTATTAATATCAGTTTTCTAAGCCATTACCACTACTTTTTCATTACAGTATTCCCCATTTATCCTCATGAGGCTGAGTTTGAGCCCGGTCCAGACCTACTGCTCTACAGATAAATCTGGGAAGGCTGGGAATTGAACCTGAGACCTCTAGATCTGTAGCCAGAAGCATTGACCCAGACCACAGAAATGGCCAAAAATTGTCCTTATGTTTGAAAATATGTTTTATAATGTTAGCCAGGCCTATATATATATATATATATATTACCATTGTAATCAATAATTATTATTAATTTACTTCAACTTTATGAAAGAATAGCTATAATTTTTAAAATAAAAAATATAATATTAATTCAAACAAGTTCTAAATTTTGGTCAGAATATTTTAAGCTCACTCCCTTAAGACATGGTCATATTTATTTACATTAAAATGTGGTTGGGATTTAAGTTTCTTAGCTTACACAAGACTTGAAACCATTTGAGCTTAAACCCTAAAAATACAAATAAATGTTTATTTTTTATTAAAATAAATTATGCTTATCAGAAGTTATGAAACCTACTTAAAACTTTCATACAAAATTAGAATTGGACACCTAAGCTCAGTCGGTAGTGTATCTATCTGTCTACGGAGCTAATGGTCCAGGGTTCGATTCCAGGCAGGGCCAAAAAATGTATCATTGGTGAAATTAATGTGGGTTTACCCTTTCACATTCACAAATTAACGACCAGGGATTGGGTGTTGTGCCTGTCCTAGTCTTAAGTTAGATTATAAGACATACGAAGCTTGAATAAAAAATTGACCCAGGCCACAGGCTGGAAACAATAATGGATGTAAAATACACAATTAGAAGCTCATTACTAAAAAAAATAAAGGATGGTATGTTCAACATCAAGGCTATTAATGACTTATTATAAAAGGTAGGAATTAATAGGGTAGCTTAGAAGAAATCCATTGCAATCCATTTTATTGCGAGCCTGATACCTTATTTTATTTGCCAGTCCTATTCTCATCAACACTAAATTGTACCATTTATTCAATTAAGAAACATGCCACTGCATTTACATTTTTTATTTTAGATTTGTATTCATTATTTTCCCAATAATGTTTTATTTTTCAGGAATATTTGCTTCTAATACCATCAAAACATGTCGTAAGGTACAGTATCCATGGTCAAGAGATACTCCCTCCTTATTCGGTCGAGGGCACAGAATTTACCCAGTTGATTTGGGCCAGCAGCCTCAATTGTTTTCTTGGTTGGAGCCTCAAATCTCACAACATCTATGTTGCTCAAGAAGATTTCATTATTTTGTTGAAGGCCAAACACCCATCACCAATTGTCAAGATTATGTACGATGACTCGTCAAGACATGTAATTGTCGCAGATTCTAATGTTGTAACGGTATGTTCTGCTTTGTGTTGTAAGTTTTAATTCACAATTATTATAAACATTTGTGGGGAAAATGTATAGCCACACTTAAAGCAGGGCACTTTTTTTCATCAAAACGATAATTAAATATGATAAATAATTGTTGTTTAAAGTAAAATAGTTATAATTTATATTAAAAACCATTACTCTAACTAAGGCATCACTCTCGTAAGAGACTAGATTACTGGTTCCGGGGAGATTGTGGCTCAAAATGATTTCCCATTCTTCCTTCATGCAATTATGGGTATTTTTTAAAAAATTATATCTTTTTCATCCCTATTTCATTGATGTCAAGATGGATTGTACAATTCACATAAAAATCAACAAAAGATAATCAGTGAAGCTATTTTGTGACTCGGTACTCATATACAGGTGTCAGTTTTCCTCTTCATCTTTGGTTTATTATTTTTGAAGTTGTTGTGTGTTCAGATACTAGTCAGGATAATATCTTTTGGTCAAGATGAATGAGTTGTTTTTGAGTTCACTACTATCAGGGTTTTTCAAACGACAAAAAACCCAACCATAGACCTAAACAGAATAATTTGTCACCAAAGGCTATAAAAGTGTGCATTTAATCTGTGAGTTTAATTTTTTTCACTGTGTCATAATATCTGTCTGGGCTTTTCACATTATAAATACGCTAATTTGGTAGGGATGAAGAAGGTAGAATTTAAAGATAACAGGGTGACCTGATGGTCTAGGGATAAGGTGTCGCACTTCTGTGCTGGGGGTCCGGGGTTCAATCCTCGGTCCCGGCACAGATTTATCTGATTGCCAAACCCTTCCTTCACCTCTGACAGGACGTGTATTAATCACAACTTGTGAATGTGAGGAATGCCAGGCCTCCACTGTGGTTCGGATTGCACATTAAACTGTAGGTCCTCCATTTCATCTCACAATCACCCTAACATTACACATTAGCGTAAGTGCGTATAACCCGAACGGGTAGTAAGACGAGGTGATAATAATAATAATAATAATAATAATAATAATAATAATAATAATAATAATAATAATAATAA
>CABFWB010002710.1:59431-81944 GCA_902151455.1 Timema bartmani | reverse complement strand
ATAATGATAATAATAATAATAATAATAATAATGATAATAATAATAATGATAATAATAATAATAATAATGATAATAATAATAATGATAATGATGATGATAATAATAATAATAATAATAATAATAAAATAATAATAATAATAACAATAATAACAAAAACAATAATAATAATAACAATAATAACAAAAACAATAACAACAACAACGACGGCGGCGGCGACAACGACAACGACAATAACAATAATCAAAAACCACAATAACAATAACAATAAAGGAAAAAATTTAGAAAAAACCTACCTCGGTACAGCTAATCAGAATTTGAACATCAATCTCTTTTTCACTGACAAACCAGACTAGATGCAGATAATTAAGTTGTAATCTAAGTCATATTACAACCAATATTATTACCTTCTTATACACAATAATGTTATAATTATATTTCAGAGATATTACTACATGACTGTGACTCGAATCTTAGAAAAGAAAGATGAGACACATATTGTGATGAAGGAACCTACCCAATGGAGCCTACAGTTGTGTACACTGGCGAAGAATGACACAGGATGCCAAAGAGTTTTTGCCTCCTACGCTAACATTATCTATGTGTTCTATCTTGACACTGAATCCTCTGTCGACAATAGGAGGCACGTTCACACTTTTGACATCACTGCCATGCTATTCTACCCTGCACTTCATTGGCTGGTTATTGGTGACACATTTGGAACAGGTTAGTTTATGTTTTTATCTGCTTTGGTGGCCACATGCTCTAAGGCGCTACTCTTGCAATAGACTAGACTGCCGATAACAGGGAGATCGTGGTTCAATCTCGTTCGGGTGTACTTAGGGTGGTTTTTCATAAATGATTTCTCTTCTCTCTCTCTCTCTCTCTCTCTCTCCACACAAATGTGGGTACACTTTCTCTAAATTCAATCTTCCCTATCCCTAACCCATTATCATAACTAGTACATTCTAAAAATTGAGAAATGACACCTGGACACAGGAATCGAACCCGGGACCTTTGGCTTAGTACGCCAATGCTCTACTCTCATATTTAAAGGCATAGTCTATGATGGACATGCAGAAGTCGTCGGCTACAAATGTGTGATTTAAAAAAAATTAATATCACGAACTATCAGATAGTGCAGCTATCATCGCCTCGGTAGTTGGCTTATTGCTGTCATTTGTACAATTATTATAATTGTAAGAGAATCCATATTTATGAATCAAATAGCTAAAGTTATTATTTATGCTATCTGATCTGTTATCTGATAGCTCGTGATCTTAATAAGAAAATCACACATTTGTAGCCGACGATTTCTGCACGTCCATCATAGACTCTGCCTTAAAATATGAGTGAAGAATGACCCTGGGCACGGGACGATTCCTGGATAGCTCAGTGGTTAGAGCATTGGCGTACTAAGCCAATGGTCCCAGGTTCGATTCCCGTGTCCAGGTGTCATTTTTCAATTTTCAGAATATGATATCTAGATGGAGAATTCCTCACTAAAAAGCATAAATAATAACATCGGCTATTTGATTCATAATTAGTATATATTTAAGTGTATAAACTAAATGGGTGGTAAAATGTGGTTCTAAAAAAAGTTAATGTTTTATATAGAGATGAGTTAAATACACTTTTTTCAAATTTGAATATGGACTTTGAATCTTATATTTACCTACAAATCCAAATCTTTGAAAGTATGAAAAGCATACAGTGACATGATTTTTTTCTCCTCAGTTTGGATTTTGTTTACATTATTTCTTAGGTTGCTATAGAAACTAGAAACAGTAGGTCCTAACTAAACTATTAATTTTCATCAAGTGGCAAATCAATAGTTTGGGGTATAGTTTTTACGTGTATTTATGTATAGATATAATGGGCTAAATAATCAAATTCAAAATTTAAAAATAAATGAATGAAATAGGGTTTAAATAATTTTAAATTATATTTTTTCAAATATTTTAATCTTAAAAGTCCTTCAGGAGTCAAGGGATTCCGAAGACCAATCATCAACATTTTGAATATTTGAATAATATTGTGTTTTTGAAATATGCTTGGAAAAAATTAGTAATGTTAAACTGTTACAAAAACATTACTAGAAAAAAAAATTTAATACAAGATAATTGATATAAAACTACATTACCTAAAACATTTTAACTTAATCTATAAAATACCTAACAATCATAAAATAAAAGTTTCAATTAAGAAATATTTTGAACAGAAAAAATCATTACAAACAAGATTGTTTAAAAAAGTTACTTACTTTTTGTTGGAAAAAGACTTTTCTTCTTTGAGTTCCTTTCTTCAATTGTCATTTTTATGTATAATAACGACCTCACGTGAATAACAACCACATAAAACTAAAGTAACATGATATAACTTTCAGACACGTGATAGAACCTGCAAGAACTATGCAATGTAAACATACTGTGGAAATGAGCCAGACGTATGACATCAAAACTGGTGTTGTTGTGTATTCACAACATTCCTGCATGTGCCAACTAAAACTTCTCTATCTCAGAATTTAAAAAAAAATGTTTGATCACATCATAATACACAGCAGGAACTAATTGAGGAATACTTGGAGTAGATCTGAACTAATTACCTTTAATTTTCAAAAGAATAGCTAAAAAGTTACAGCTGTTGCGAAAATGCAACATCGCCATTCCACATAAGGATAAATACACTGGATACATTTTGTACTTTCCTAACACTTTGTTTCAGTGAAATGCTGGAATAAGGACTGGAACATAATGTTAACAGCAGCAGGCCATACAGGGGAAATCAAGCATATAATTCCTCATCCTACGATTTATGGCTTTGTTTCTGTTGGAGCTGACAATGTGATGCAGCTCTGGAACTGCACATTAAGAAACAAGGTTATGCAACTGAGTTAAATTATAAACAGTCATCTTTAACAAAAGGCAATTCATGAAAATAACATGAAATTGAAATACAATGGAGTTGAAGGAGGGTAGCCAAGGAGAAACGCACTAGAACTCACTTTGTAACGATGGAAAACTTACTCTGGAAAACGCACACGTAGTACATTTGTAAAGTTGCAAAACCCTGACTTCTAAGGTCAGGCACATGTAAGCTGGTGCTCAGCTAACCTTGCCTGTAAACTAGATTATTTAGTTTAAGTTTTGTAGTAATTTTTAAAATTGTCAGGACCAATTACACTTTTATCTATTCAACTCAAATATTACAATGAAAAAAATAAGTTTTATAACGAGTTTTGAAAACGTATCAAACTATGGTGGCTGCATGGTCCAAGGCATCACTCTCACAGTAGACTAGACTGCCAATGACGGTGAGGAATCTGTTGGGCGTACAAGGGTGGTTTTCCACTCTACATCCACACAAATGCAGGTACACTTCCTCTAAATATAACCTTCATAATCCCTAAAACCTTTGATTCTTATTCAGCATTTCACAATAACATCATATCTTTATTTTGAAACACTGAGGATGCTTCAGAGGTTGATCTGAAACCAAAGACACACGCTGCTCACAAAGGGGGTCGTTATCTTGCATGGCATCGCGCAGCCCCACACTGCGGTCCACACTAGAGCAGTTCAACTGGGAGATTTTCTACCACCCCTCCCCCCCTTAGAGCCCAGATTTGGCACCAAGTGAATACCATCTCTTCGGAAAGATGAAGGCAACAACTGATAGGGTATTCTGGCGATAACGTTCCTTGACGAGGGGTTTCAAAAGCTGGTGCCACAATACAAGTGCCTGAATTTGGGTGATTGATGACTATGTGGGAAAGTAGTGTAGTTATGTAAGTTAGTTTTGTATATAATACAAAAAATCTATTTTTTACTTTTTTTTTACCAGCCAACCAGATGTTGTTTTAGAATAGACCTCGTATAAACACAACTGCACCACTAGAATGTATCCTAGTTGACAAGATTCCTGAAATTGATTTAGAATATTTCTGTTTGATTGCAGACATCAAAAGTTCAACTTGAGAGTGAGGTAAAGTTTGTCAAGTTAAATGAGCCTGAGAAGTGTATAACAACACTAACAACTAACCTCACTCGTTGGGAAATGAATTCTTTATACACATTTCTTTCTGCTTTGAGGTACTACATAATTCAATTTAATTTAAATTAAGAAAATATTTTCTAACTCTGATTTAAATTGACTTGTATTGTCAGAGTCATAAGACATATTCACATATAATAAAAGTACAGAATTGTTTTTAGTACATTTTCAACTGTCAAAAAATGTTTATGTTACTGTAAATCAGCTATACAGTAACTAAGTTTTAATTGACTTTTAAAACTTCATAATTCACTAAATAAAATGTACACTTCAAGCAGTGGCACACACAGGATTGCGAAGTAAGGGTGGGGGGTGGGAGGAAGTCAAAGGGTTTGGGGGTAATTTCCCTAACTGCTGGAGGTACATTTTTTTTTACCATTATATACACCTAGAATATTTTTTGGAAGGTTTTTAATGGTATTTTCAGAGATTGAAGATAACCCACTTCCATTCCATGAAAGATAGGTCCCTCCTATGAAATAAATACTTTTGGTGATTGATATAGAGACTATTTCTGATCATCTGATATTTTCTTTGCTCACCATGCTTAACTGGTAGACCATAACCCCCGCCCCTCTTCATTTCTGCATGGGTCTCAGGGCATCCCCAAACTACATTAGGAGATGCTCAAGTACCCCAATCTTCCTTGTGGGAATGCTACTGATTTCAAGTAGGTGTATACACCTTAATTAATTTATAGTTAAAACTTATCATTCCTAATGAGTGCATTTTACTTTTAATTTAATTAAAACAAATTCACTTTTTGGTAGTAATGATTACTTGGATGTATATTCAAAAGTTTTTGACGGTAGCGAAAGTTAGGGATTAATTTATTCTAAACGACACAAGTTTTGTTCATTTAACTTGATTGAGTGTGTGTATAGGCCTACATTACAACAGCCAATTTAATAACTTTCAGCTAAGGTAAAAATATATTTGTTGTAAATGGTAAAATAGTGTTTAAACCTCAAAAATAAATTAGCATTAGTTTTACATTTGGAGAAAAAAAATGTATGTTTACTTCATATTGGGAGAAAAAAATTCTTAAAATAATTAGTTACAGTTTAGTAAGTTGAAATTTGCCAATAAATCATGAGCTATGTTGAAATTCCACAAACGTCTTTGACATTAAAAACATCAATACAGACCCTAAAGTTAAGAAAATCCATTTAAAAAGCTATAAATCACTATTTTAACAATTTTTTTAAAAAAAGTCATAAAACTTATAGGGATTTTGTGGTTGCAAAAGTTCAGAAATATATATTTTTGAGGTGTGGAATTGGATACTTTAAAATAGCTCAACAAATAATATTTTGACTTTAAATAAAAAATAATTTAATAAAACAAAATATACAAAAATAGTTATAGGATTTTCATAAAACAATGTTTTAGATTGCAAACTTTTTGGTTCTCAATTAATATTACCCCTCATATTAGTATAATAAGTAGGAATGAAACATTTAAATATTTCCCACTTTCACTAAGAACATTAAGCGATGATACTAAGGTTTGAGAGAATTAATCTCATTCAAAAGGAATAAGGGGAAAAAAAAAACACACACACACGCACGCAAGTGAGCTTTGGTGGCCACATGGTCGAAGGTGTAACTCTCACAATAGACTGGACTGCCAATGATGGGGAGGTTGGGGCTCAAATCCCAGTCTGGTGTATTGAGGGTGGTATTCCAAAATGGTTTTCCACTCTATTACCATTCAAATGCAGGTACACTTCCTCCAAAATCAACCTAATTCATCATTAACCCATTGGTATAGTTAGTATATAGACATATAACCCAAATGGGTAGTAAGATGTGCTGCCAAAAAAAAACAAAAAGACTTATTACATTAGTCTATTTCTATAGGATTTTTAAAAATGGATGCATAGGTTTATGAATCAAGTGATACAGTAAAACTCTCCACCACGCAGTGCCCCCGCTGACCTGATCTTTACAACCTTCAACCCCTACTATCCATGTCGGACTGTTGTCTGCAGCCAAGACTCCAGTGTTCAAATTATTTGCCCAAGCACAGGATGCCAGTTGACCATACAAAGGCTGTCACCATCACTCAAGATTAACTGTGTAGCGTACAGTGGTTTCATAGGTGAGCTAAACTTTAGTATATATATATATATATATATATACTAGCTGAATCACTTATTTAAATTCATTTTATCTTAACAGCTCAAACCATATTTCTCTAACCACTGTGAAGTGTAAAAAACTAAAATGGGGCACCCTGTTTGAAATGCTTTAATTTATATAGTTAAAAAAGAATGAATGTGATCCAACCAAAAGATATTAAAGGAAGCTTGTAAGGAATAGCAAGTATGATAAACTCGAGTATATTTTCATCTTCTTTGGCAGGAATACATCTGTCTTGTTTCTCAAAACTAAATAATATGTTAATCATGCTCTAACCTTCAATGTTTCTCTTAATCCTTTACTATCACTTGGTGATAAGTAAAAGTAGGTTTTCTACATATATATTTTTTTACTTGTAACATTATAGAAATGTAACTATACTACTATTTTATCAGCATCTGTCAAGAGACAGCTGCAGAACTCATTATTTGGCATATGAATATTTTAAAATATCTTTAGTAACTCTTGTACCAGCATCGGTGGCCACAAGGTCTGAGGCGCTACTCTTGAAGTAGACTAGACTGCCGATGATGTGGAGATTGAGGTTCAAATCTTGATAAGGTGTACTGAGGGTGGTTTTCCGAAATTGTTTTGCACTCTCTCTTTATGCAAATGCGGGTACACTTCATATAAATATAACCTTCATAATCCCTAAATAACGTAATTAGTACATATGTATATAACTCGGACAAGTAGTAAAACACGATGCTAGACATAAAAAAGTAACTCTTGTATTTATCAGAAACTTACAATCATATGACTTCTTCACTAGACCACTTTACCATCTTAATAACAATCTGACACCTTAGATCAGTCGTTATCGAGTCTGTCTACTGAGATTAGGGTCCTGGGTTCGATTCCCGGCATGGTCGAAAAATTTATCATTGGTGAAATGTGGGTTTACCCTTTCACAGTGACGAATTAATGCCTGAGGACTGAATTTGTGCCAGTCCTAGACTTAAGTTAGATTGTATGGAATATGAAGTTCTGACAGGCCTAGCAAAACAGTAGTGGAAAATATATAACTTGAATAAAAAACTGACCCAGACCATAAGCTGGAAACAGAAATGAAAGTAAAAACCATCTTAATAACAGATCTTTTTTTAAAACTGATTTATTATGTGCTTTATTAAGATAAGATTACCAAGCTATAAGTTTAACAAAAGAAGCCACATATGGTAGACTAACTACTGTTGTTACAGATGTTCTCTACACTTTGATGGCCAATGACAGAGGTGATGTTGTTCTGAGTTACACCAATCAGAATCCTGCTCGTTATGGTAAAGTTTGGTTCAGAGATCGAGAATGTCCGTCATTCACTGTACTTCGGGTCTATGAACATGTTTCTCGGTCTTCAATTGGTTAGTAACCGTTAGTTTGATTAATTGTAGGTGTGAAATACTGTTTCATGAACTTGTAATTTTATTAAATAGATCATGAAAAGCAGTAAAAGTTTTCATAAACATATTTTATGACAGAAAACTGAACATATAATTTGAAAAATTTTAGATTCAAATTAGATGTATATTTTTCAAATTTTAAATCAAATTTTTAGGGAAGCTTGCAGAGGTGAGAGAAAAACTATAGTGAAAACCATTCTCAAGGCTCCCTGTCAAGAATTAAACCTTGACCTCCCTCTAATCTATTGACGCCTCTAATGTGTCTCAAAAAATTGTTATTCCTAAAAAGTATTATTACATATACACTACTATTATCTAAAGCATTATAAAAGTAAAGTTAACATGACTAGCAAGTTTGTCAATGATATTATTTAATTTTTGACCCTAAATGCACTTCCTACCTCCACCTTGATACATTACAACATTTTCTTACTTGGGCAATATTATTAGAGTACGTTAATATCCCAAGTTTTTGCGGCAATTTAAGGGTTACGATCTATTTCTTTATATCAAGTTGGACTTCAGCCCCAAAGTTTGTTGCCATCTTGGAAAGTTATGCTTTTTGATCTACATTTGTATGACAATTGACTTAAATAAATGATAATACTGTACTTTTTATAGCTTGTGAGTGTGACTTGCCGCCGTTTATTATTCATCCAATATCAAACATATTTATGCCTTTGCTGAATATTAAATGGTAAAAACACACACACGCACATGCACACTCACACACTCACACACTCACACTCACATTCACAATCGCTCTCTCTCTTAAAAGAGCCGATTTATTTTATATAAATACAAAATGAAACAAATAAAATGATAGAATTGTAGCAAAACAAAGCACATACAAAAGTAAAAACACAAACATGTATTTACACACATTTCAATATTTCGCTGCTCTTATTGCCATCTTCCTCAGGAAGTAGCAGTAGCAGTAAAGTCTTACTATTTTAGTCTTACGAAACTCTAGCATTTTATTTTTTGCTTAATGCACTTAATTTCATACACATGATCTTACTTACAGTATGGATGAAGTGTTAAGCTTTGATTTGGAAGTCTAATGTTCAACTTGGATTGACAAAATGGTGTTGCCATCCTTTTACAGATTAAATTTATCAAACATTTTATTCATACAAGAAAAAATATCATGAATTGGTTTATTTTTAGGTGAAGACAAGACTAACGAAAAAACAACTTTATTATTTGGAGGGAGAAAAGACGGAACCATCGTATCATTACACCCACAAAAGGGAACAGTGGAGTTTACTACACAAGTAATTACAGGTTTCAATTGATGTACTTGTTAAAATGCTCTTATGAAAGTAGTAAATAAGATATAGTCATTTGTAGAATATTATGTCACTCTACCGTCACCGCGCGCTCTTGAAATCTGGGTCCACCTTGTGTTGCGCTAGAGGGCAGGTCACGTAGTCTTACTCTCTGCCTTCCACGCGGGTGGGACCTCAGTTCAACTCCAATCACTTACTTTCATTGTGTTAGTCGAACATCATAGTGCTGGTTGGCACATGATACAAAAGAGTGGTATCGGACATTGTTCTTGATTTATATCACCTCTGATTGTAACACAACAGAAACCTGTAGACTACAAGTGACTTAGAGGGTTTCACCAACATCACCAAACAACCAACAAGAGTGTTTCAAAATTAGAAATAAAGCACAATAATTTGGAAAGTTTGGGAGGGGAATGGTACATTTTTGCTATAAATATTATATTTAAATTGATGTGTTAAGTTACTCAAGATAAATTAAAGAAAAAACGGTTTAAAAAATCTGAATTAAATAAACATCAGGAGGAGGATAAAAGAGCGAGGCCGATACAGTATAAAAATTGATTCAAGGAAAGGCTGCTACAGTTAAGAGTAAATAAAGGTTATAAAGGAAGCGTTTATAAACTTTACAATTACTCAGATTTTTAATTTAAATAAATAGATTACATATTATTTACATATATAAGAGTTTCTTTGCACTTAAAATCCTTAAAATAAAAAAGAAACAATTTAAATTCTAAACCAATTCAAACCAATACGCTCTCTCCCACTCAAGGCCCATTCAGCGAGTGTAAGTCTGCTGATCGCCAATCCGCAGAAAGATCAACTAGTGTCATGTGGCAGAGATAGCGCGGTCAAAGTCTGGAAAGTACTGCCTTTCGACATGCGTGGACTCCTACTACTTCGCCTCACCTTGTGCTACACCCGTCACATGACTCACATAGCCGTCATATGGGACATCCTCTGTCTGGCGGTGTGTGACCACACCATCGTCATGTACAATCTGCATGATAAAGGTGCAGAACATGTGTGAAAAATGCACAAAAAGTTGTGACCATAAAAATTAATGAATAACGCACCTATCAAATTTTTAATATCTTATTTACTACCCAGTTCATTTGATGGGATTATGGTTAACTATGATACAAATACTTTCCTGGAATAAAACCAGAGCTTTATTAACTAAGGAAGTAGGTACTTATTATTAGATAAGATAAAAAAGTATTAATGAAGTGGTCTCAAAATAAACAAGCAGACTCAATATCTTGACTCTTGATTTTGAAATACATTTCTGACCAAATGTGATGAAGGTTCTTACATAGCTTGCCCTCCTCATCCTGTTCCACTTAGATTAATCCGTTAATAATGCTGTGCTCCCACACATGGTGTAATGCATACTTTTTGGTTTGTGGGTTATGGGGTTTGAATCCTGGCAAGTGTAATGAAATGGGTTTTTATTAAATTACTTCCCACTTTCCCTCCACACATTGTGGGTACTTTTACTCCAAGTTCTACCTTCCTCAACTCCCCCCCTTAGTGTAAAATATGCAGGTTATTATAAGGAGGATCCTGGAGAAAAACAAAACATAAATGTGTTACACATATAAAAATTAGCTGTATCTTAAACATGAAGCCAGATTGGATATGCAGAATTTTTTTAGGACTCCTGTGTTTTTGTTTTCAATAAATCGACATTAAAATGGAAATCATGAACAAAAAATTGGGATAAACTTTGAATTGGAAAGTAATATGGCGATTCTAACATCACACACACAAGCAAATATTTTGGTTGGATTTTTAAAATTTTTTTTGTAAGACTAATGACTATTATGTCTCTTTAAGGAAAACCTCTTTTCACTCTTTGAGGTACATTATTTTAAATATCTTCTTCCATATTTAATGACTATAAGCGACCTAAACCTTATATCCAAACAAACATGATGAGAAGAGTGAGTTTTTAGATCATGCATCAAAATTTACTTTGGGAAAGGATGGAAAACTACATTTTAGGACTGGAGACCAAACCCAAGTATTTCCAACTCAAAGTGAGAAATATGAACCATTAATTTAACTGCTTGTTTTATTTCTTATGCTCCATAATTTCCTGCTTAAAAAAAACCAAACTGGTTTTGTAGGTATGTATGATGGACAAATTAAATAAACACTCTTAAACTAAATATATAGCTATACTAAAATAAACACCTAAGCACAAGAGTCAAACCTAGGGCCCATGACTTAGCCCGCCAATGCCCTCCCTACCACCGAGCTATCTGGAAGTTATGGCCATGCTCACGGTCTCTCATCACTAGAAATGGGATTTTTAGTATCATATAGAAAATATGTATGTACATATGTATGTAAATATGTATTAAAATATAGAGTCTTAAAAATATATAATATATTTAAAACAAATATTTTATCAAGCAAGCAATACCTTGTTTACAATGTGAATGGCACATACAATGATGATAACTTGTAATTTTCTGTGCAACAATCAATTATATACATTTCAATGTTTTCTGTGGTCATTGAGTGCTGCTTGTCAGAGAGAATATTCTTATAGGTAGAAAATATCCTTTACACGTCACAGGCATATTTTATCAGAGGCATTTTCTCAACTGAAATGTCCTCAGGGGGATCTACATTTCCTTAAAATATATGACAAACACTGACAAACGTTGAATATCCTGGGTTTCTTTTTAAAAACTGCCTGCAACTTAATAAAAACATTTTCATCAGTTTTACCTTGAACAGCACTTAGCTTTTCAATTGCATTTTCCATAATACCCATAAATTCTTGTAGTGGAAGTCCAGAACTTTCCAGTTGTTTGACATTCTCTGGAAGCCAGCCTAAGTTGCTCCTGATGTATGCAGATGAGGAGGCCACTTTTAGATCACTGAATTGGTTATGAAAGTCAGGCACATTCAGGAGTGAACACATCTACTACTGACTTCAAAGCTCTGAAATGTTCATTGTTGAAGTTGGATGCTTTTATCCATGGTCATCATATTGTTAAAACTGGTTCCGGGGTCAATGACACATCTGTCAAGGGCTATGTGTAATTTTTTGACTTAGTGTGGGATTTTCACAAACGCTTTTTTCTTTGTCGCCAAAAATAATCTATTCACTAGGATAAATTGGCTCTAATGTCTTCTGCAACACATTGTTGTCCATGAGCCAAACAGAACAACTTCAAAGCACGCCATGGCATTTGAATCCAACACCAGGACCTTCTCCTCGTGGACTCCCCTAGGCCACAACTCTTCCAATCCATCATTTATGAATATTGTTGAGTTGTTCTATGGGTGCATAAGAGAAGAGAATTCCCCTTGAATTGTAAGGAAGTGTTGTACCCATTGTCACATATGCAGCAGAAACATCAACATTGAATGTAAGAGAGACTAGGAAAGTGGAGGATATAGGAATGAAGTTAGTGAGGAGTATGTTAGCTGTCACGAGGAGAAATAAGATTAGGAATGAAGTTATCCAGGAAAGAGTAGGGGAACAAGGAGTACATGAGATAGTAGAGGAAGCAAGACTGAGATAGTATGGGCATTTAATGAGAATGGAAAAAGAGAGGATGCCGAAGAAAATGTTGAAAATTAAGTATGTAGGAAAAAGACCGCAAGGAAAGCCAAGAAAGAGATGGGATGAGTAAATAACAGAAAGCGTTCAAGTGAGAGTAGAAGAATGGAAGGAATTAAAGGGAGAAGAGTGTTGGAAGAATAGAGGAAGATGGAGGCATTTTACTAAACTTAGTTGGCCACAGACTGGAAACAGTTGATGATGGTGATTTATGAATATTGCAGCAGGGGAAATACCCATACGGTCCAGCACTTTTTAGTAAATCAAATATGGTTTGGAAGGTTCCTCAGGATCTAACCTACCTACTACAAGGCTCACTGCAAAGTGACCCTTAACATCGGTGTGGTTCCATCTACAGCGACCCATATGAAGCCATCTCCTATGTAATTTCTTATGGTTTCCATAGTTTCTTCATAGAAGATATGCAGATAATTCTTTCTGAGTGTTGAATTAAATCAGGAGTTTGTCACTTGCAGTACTTTTCCAATAAGGGTCGAGATTCAGGCAGTTAGGTTTAAACATTGGGATGTTAGCAGGGACCATCACACTAAATAAGTCCTTGGAGAGTTAGTTTCTTGAACTGAAAGGATCGTACATTTATGTTATAAGTGCACTTGCTTTTTTGAAGAACTGTGTTGTTGATTTTTTGTATGGCGTGCGCTCCATACATGTTGCTTCAATTGTGATTTCATGGAACATCCAATTTCTGTTGTTGCGAGCTTGACACATTACAGCCTTGCCATTAGTTGTGAAGAAGTTGTTGATCGCAGCCCATTATTTTAATTTTGTAGCCAGTGAAGAACATATTGAAAAGAAAATACTCAGATGGTAACTTACTTTTAGACTTTCACTTTCAACCGCTCATATGAAACTAAATTCACTTTGAGACATTACAGCACAACAAATGCAGTTTGTTAGTTTGAGTGGACAGGTGTGTTGAGGATGGCGAGGGGGAGGGAATATGAGGGTGTGGGAGCTTGGTGGGTCCAGACCAGCATCTCTAATCTGTGAGCAGACTTGAATGTGGGGGGAGTGGCATGTACCTAGTGGAATAACCTTCGACTATGTGAGCTCGATTTTGCCCATTTCAATAGTTCTTTGGCACATTACGTTTGGCTTTAATAGCCAACCAAGCAGTGTTCAAAAATTCTACAAATTTGAAATCAGTACACAAATACAGTAGAAAATCATAAAATATTTAGTTTATGTAAAATCACTTGAAATAAGTAAAATGAAAATCAAATATAATATCCCTAGTGTGGTGGCCCATTGATATTTCTATTTTTCGAGCATTTAAATGGGAAGGAATAGAATATGTATTTATATAGAAATCCCAGATCTACACATAACTTAAGACAGAGTTTGAACTGTTGGTTTTGGTAGATTGGTAAATTCAAGGCAGCACAATTTAGCTTGTTAATATTTTTTACTGGAAGTACTTGTATGCTTTACAGTGCGCTACAATCACCTGCCCTCACGTGATCACTTGGATGATATTATGGACATGGCTTCGTGCGAATCACTGGGTATTTGTGCGACAGCATCCAAAGATGAAACTATTCGGATATGGAGTGAGACTAATCAACTACTAAAGGTAATTTGAGTTTATAATGAGACATTAATCAGTAATTTTCCCTAATACACCCAGAGGTGACAGTCCTGCAGTAATATAGTACGTCAATACATAGCAAATAAAGCCAAAAAGCTGCACTTTTGGATTGGAATATGCCACTTTCTGTAGTCATATGTGATGTGAAAAGAGACCCTTTCAGACAGGGAGCCACTTGAAAATCCGTGCAGGACACCAAAATGGTGGCCATTTTAGTGTTCTTAATTCGATTGTATCTCAGCTCCTAATATTCCGATTTAAGTTTTTTTTGTTTGAAAGCTCTTGCTAAGAAGAAACTAATTTGTTATCATATATTTATCTCTAAGCCTTAAGGTTTCTTCACAATTTAATAATTTATGAAAATGTCACTTTTCTCACAAATTTCATTGTTAACTATCTTTTTTATTGTCCACTATATCTCCTTTATAGTTGATATAAAAAAGAAAGCATTATTTTATCTTTCCATTGATACCAAGAAAATCTGTTTCAATAAACTACTTCTTGAGAAATTACTGGTCAAATGAAACTAGACTTTGGTTTTTAATATCTCATTTACTTTACTATTACAATAAGATAGCAACCTAAATGTTTATAAAAATGTTTGAATAATAGGAATGCTCCTGCAAATTAACTTCTTCTTCTTAACAGCTTTAATGTCTCTAAATCAAGTTATTCTCTTCCTCATCTTCCGAATCATACCTGGAACAAAGTAATTATTTTCATATACACTCTTAGAAAGTTAACAAGTAATGATAATATTAGTTTATCTAAAAAGTATTTTTGACGCATGATATTTGAAAAAGAGTCCACAAACAGAAGACGTTGGATACAAAAATAAATATTATGATCTTAAAAATTATGGAATTATGGAAATTTAGAAACTCTCATCCAAGCACATGCCTTTTATTGTATTTATTGCCGCATTTTCGACCTCCAGTGCAGTTCGTGCACAGTAGCGAGCATGAAACCTTAGCCTTTGAACAGGAGCATTGTGTACGGCATTCAGAGCAACTGCACTTAACCAATTTTCTACAAGCTGCCCAAATAGAGGGCAGAGAAGACCAGTATGGCACCCACTCCCCTGCAGCTCTGGTCCATCCCCATCCTTCTGGTCCTGGAATGTTATCCATCACTGAGCAGGAACGACCCCAGACTTGCCCTGCCTGATATGCTGAACGGAGACAATGCTGCCTTAATGCCTCTCTAGTTGGGGCCAAACTTGATAGACTCTGACTTTTTGAAGTAAAGAGAAGCTTTCTAACAAGATGGACTGAGAAGTCTTCTCCATCTTTGTAGTAAAGCAATACAGTAAACTTTTCCAGAACTTGAAAAGTCTCATCATAAATAAACTCTTTTGGTAGTGACATAGCTTGGAAGGCTTCCGTAGCTTCAGAAAATGATTTCCAGGCAGTCTGTTTCCCTTTCACGGCTAATGATGAAGTTACATCTGATCCTGTAAATGTATGGAATCCTCTCAAGGCAGCAGTTTTATCTTCACCTATACTTTCAAACATGACATTAATGCTAATGAACCTCTGAGACTTCCCAGCTCCAAAGAGAATCCACATCTTCTGAAGACCAGCAACTTTGAGAATGTGGAAAAAAGAGATTGCCAAGACAACTACATCAGTATTTCCTGTGCAAGTAATGTGTTTTTTTCTCTCCATGCTCAACACTATCTCTAGAATTTAGGCAAATCCTGCCATCTGCTACTTCCTGTTTTCTGTATTTGACTCTATCAATCAAAGTTTTTCCCAATTGAGATGAACGAATGATGCCATCAATCTCAGTAATGATGTGAACCCAATCAAACTCTAAAAGTGTCTTGAAAAGTTCGGTCTTATTCTGATTGCAGCAGAGGAAGTTATTCCAATTTTTTGGTAACATATTTCCTTGTGCTACTTGCTGATGAAGACCAACACCAACGCCTCTCTTCTCGCTCACAAATTTCTTCAGGAAAGTTTTTGAGTAATTATCTCAAGAAATGTGTATTCATTTTGCATGAAACCTCTCAGCATCATACAAAATCCTGTTTTTGAATTCTGTATTACAGTATTCTCCAAATATCCGTGATGTTTTGTGTGGAAGAGCATGTACTAGTGCAGCTCCATTGTAAATTATTGTGTCGCAGAATCCTTCAAACTGTACCGGATAAATGGATTCTTCCAGGATTTTAAGTAGCTAAGATTTCTGACACGATCACAGAACACCATTTGAGCAAAGAGAAGGTTGAGCACTGGTGTTTTCATGTTCAAATAACTTGTTCAGATCTAAGTCTCTGTTTTGACATACAATGAAAGCCCTAGAGAAAAACTCAACATCATTTTTTAAGTCAGAAATCATTGGGAAGGAATTTTTTTTTTTTTTGCAAATCCAAAGAACTTGGTCCCATTTTTCTGCAATGGAGCAAATACAATCACTTTTGCTTCCTTACTCAAACGTTCTTTCACACAGTTGCTGTACAGTTGTAAGGCTTTTTATTCAGCACCTAATAGAGCTTTAACTCGCTCTTTATCCATTATAACCTTAGTGTACCAAAACACAAGATCACAGGAGTTTAGCTCAAAAGGATTTCCGAATTCAAGAAAGCTTCCTTTAAATGCATGTTTTTGGTATTGAAACTTGTTCTGGTAAGCAGTATACTGTTCATATTGAACAATCCTGTCAGTACTGTTAGTTTTGCTCGTTGACTCAAATTAATCTAGAATGCTAACTAATTGTGGCCCAGCCAGCATCCACCTTCTTAACATGGCTGGATCTTGCAACAGACCAACAGCACCACCATTTCCTTTTATGACATCA
This sequence comes from Timema bartmani, assembly GCA_902151455.1. Lineage (NCBI taxonomy): Eukaryota > Metazoa > Arthropoda > Insecta > Phasmatodea > Timematidae > Timema > Timema bartmani. The sequence continues at coordinate 65,061 of CABFWB010002710.1, read as the reverse complement.
TTGTTTTGTTCATGAGCCTGATCCACAGCGAGTGCAGAAAAGGGATTTTTTGTTTTGTGGATAGCAAACTGACCATTGCTAAAGTACTCATTTACACTGGGTGCTGTGTCTTTTAGTTCTTCTAAGACTTTTATGTGGATTAGCAACCAACGAGCAGAGTGAAGATCCATCAAGTAAAACCAAGGTGCTAGTTTCTTCATTATTTGGGTGAACAGTTGTTCATAGTTACCATCCCTGATCGACCAAACAAAAGATAAGACAAGTATCTCCAAGTTTAACACTAAAAACCAGAATCGAAAAGTTGGACAGTTTGAACGTTTTTCTTCAATCCATTCTTCAAATGATACTTTTGGGTCTTCTAGTGTAAGTGCATCTTTTAGCAGACTGTATAAAACAGCAGCAGTATTCTGATGAATTGCCCTTGCTTTTGTTACATGAGTAACTTTAAGACACGCTTCTTCTCCCGCCTATGTCTTGATTCCAGAATTTGCCACCAGACTAGTCCAGCCACTACGCTCAAGAATCTGGCCAAGTACCCTCAGAAAGGCCTGCTCTATATGAAAAGCTGCAAACATGGCTACAAATTTGGATTCTCCATAAAATCCAGGCCAGTTCCACTGGATGGATTTAGTCAAGGCAAATAGAGGTTGATCCACACACATGACAGGAATTTGTCTTGTATTTAAAAATGTTGTAATTTTTTTTATTTGGTTAATGCCGTGCTTCAGCATTGACGGCGAAGAAGAACTTTCATTAAATAGAGGTAAAATAGAATTACGTGTTAATTCAAATGATGAAGAGCTTGCCTTTGAAGCAGAGAACGCTGCCCAGGAAAGATCTAAGGGCCCATCTTTTCTGTCGGTAAGAATATGATCTAGCCATTCCTGTTTCATTTTCCACTCGGATCCAAATTTAGAAGTTGACATCTGAGCACAGGTGATCTCGCTTGCTATTGGCACAGGTGGTTGCTTGGAAGGCAGTGTTACAGTATTGACAACATTGTAGCTGTATGGAAGCTCTGGCACTTTCTTGTTACTTTGATCAACATATGAAATGCTTGTGGCTAAATTACGAGGCTCACCAACCTTTCCTTCGGCGGGAATTTGAAAGACAGAAATTGCTGTTCCGTGGAAAGATGATTCTGAAGTTGTGCTGCTGTAGTTATGATCAATGTTATCGTATGCACCAATCACAAAAAGACCATGAAGCAAATTTGAGGGCATAAGACACCTTCTTCTTGAGCTCTTTTAATCCCCAAGTGAGCCAGACTTGCTGTTATCACCATAATTCTGTTTGGTGATATTGAGAGGCCTCTTTTATGCATGCTTTCAATTATTGTATTATTTCGTGTTCTTCCAAATATAGGCAGGCCCATGTATATTGGAACTGGTGGTTCATGGCCTTTCTTATGACGAATAATGTTGCCTTTTGGAATGTTTTCACTGTGGTTGAAAACTATCAATTGGCTGATAGTCAAATCAGGCTGAGTTTCTGTAGTCACGTTCTCTTCTGAAGTATAGCCATGAAGTAAAGAACACACTAAAGAAAGAAGTGCCAGAGGAACGCTTGCAGCTTGTTGATCATTGTTGAGATGACCATCAAACGTAACTTTTTGCTGGTTTATGATCTTTCTAATTCGTTTAGTAAATCTTTCATATGCAACAGCATCATCATAAAGGTTTTCAGAATGAACATATTTTAAAATATTAGCACCATCATGATAAAGAAAGTAATCTCTGCCTGAAAGTTGAGCTTTGAATTGTGGAAAGTGATAAAAGAATTCTCTCTCGTAAACGGGTGGTATGTGTGTTTCCACCCCCAGAAGATTTGCAAGGCTGTTTGCAAGTATAGTCTTTAATTGAGCCATTTTGAATACAATCTCAGTACTATCAGATTAAAAAGCCTTGTTTTTCTCTCTTCAACAGAAGCAAATGCCACACTCTCGCAGATAGAGCTGACCTATTCTTCTTTTACCCTGATTGATGTTTTCAGACAATTGTACAGGTTTGTATAGCACTTCGAGTGGTACTTATCTTCCTTAGCAACCAAATCACCACCCTCTTGGAATGCTTTAAGGTTTGTATTATTGGTGATTTTGGCATATCTCTTTAATTTATCATCTTGTAGAGAGCAATCTTAAATAGAGGTTTTAGAGTAGTGCCCTTTTGATTGCATATAAAACATATTTCATCTTTCATGACGTTTGCGTTTCTTTGCCCTGACTAGTTTTGTTCTGTTGAAATTAAGTGCACACTTTTTATTTGTTCCTTTCATACCTTCACCCTCATTTAACTTTTGTACATCCAAATCATGGGGCAGTGCACCAAGATTCTGAAATTATGTTAAATTTTCCGTAAGTGCCCTGTAGCCAGCACCAAGTGCTTTTGCAGTGTGTAAGGCTGGACAAATCAAGTCTTCATCAGTAGATTTTTGACAAATGCAACATTTGGTCCAATCTATAACACAAAGCTCAAGTGGAGATTCAAAGTCAACATTTGCCAGCCGCAGGCTCCTTGAAGTCATTTTGAGAATAATTCTATTCAGTCTAATCTGCAAAAAAGAAGGTTAAGTGATTTATATGAGTATTATTTTATATCATAATGAAAACAAATGTAAGAGAAACACACACAAAAAACAAAAATAAAATTACAAGACGAACACTAAAATCAAGGTAAATATTTTTTTAACTATGCGGAAACCTTAAGGTTTAGGGAAAAGTAAATATGATAAAAAAATTGTACTTAATAAGAGCTTTTGAACAAGAAAAAGAAAAATTAAAATCGAACCATTAAAACTGAGATACAACCAATTCTAGGACACCAAAATGATGGCCATAAATAGCCGCCATTTTGGTGTCCTGCACGGATTTTAATGTGGCTCCCTATCTGAAAAGGTCTCTTTTGACCTCATTTATTACCTCAGAAAGTGGCATATTCCAATCAAAAAGTGCAGCTTTTTGTTTATGTACCAGACATACTAACAGGCTCGATGTGTGGATGGATGGATGTATATAGAAACACCCAACTATGGAAACATTAACTCATTGAAATCAGTTGACCTTGGTCTATGATACTTGAGAGTTGGGCATTATGCGGTGACCATTCACCTCCGGAAGATTGGTTTGAATCCTGGCTAAGAGGGATTTTTAGTTTTCATTTGGTTTGAAACCAGGTGAGGTACTAATGACTATTGAGTTTAATATAACTATCCCAGACACTAAAAATCATACTTAAATTAAAATTGTTATAAATATTATAAAAAAGTGTTTACTGTTTACATTTCTAAAGTATATTTTATAGGTTAGTTTTGTTTTATTGGTATGAAAACTACTTCCAAATATATTATATAGCAGTGATTCCCAAACCTTTTAGAAATGCAATCCAATTTTTAGAATAATACACTTTTGAGACCCATCTCGCTTTAATGGACATAGGGAGGTATTTTTTAATTTAGTTTTTTACTACTGTTTAATTTAAAATCAATTATTAACTTTACTATAACTATCTATAAAGCTTGTTCGGTTGGTGCGGTTGTTTCTGGTTTTTGTTGATGACAGCATTGACGTCCATGCTGGAGGTACAATCATGAAACATGATTCTCGTATCAGAGGGGTCCATCCACTACTGTAATGGTGTTCTTCACAAGCAAATATTTCTACCACCACTATTTTTTTTTCATCATGTCTTACTACCCGTTTGGTCTATACCCTTATGTACTAATTAGGGTCATGACTTTAGGAAGGTTATATTTGGGGAAAGTATAACTAAATTTGTGTAAAGTTAGAGTGTAAAACCATTTTGGAAAACACTTGACTGAGATTCAAACCTCGATATCCCCATCATCTGCAATCTAGTCTACTGCGAGAGTAGTGCCTTAAACCATGTGTCCACCGAAGCTATTGAATGTTATATTATTCTCATGGGTTATTTATTAATTTAGGTACTTCACCTCAATGCTGTTCCGCATAGTTTGACTTTCTGCTCTCTACGTGGTGACATCGCCGTGTGCATTGGGAAACATCTCTATAAAATATATTATAAAAAATGTGAGTTTGGAATTATTCAACTAATACTTTAGCATTATTAACAATTCAATGCTCTCTTAAAATTCTACGAAACTTTCTTGAATAATTTAAAATTAGTTAAGTGTAACCCCTTAAAGAAAACCTCTTTTCACTTTTTAGGTTAATACTTTTATGAAGTGAAAAAAGTTATCTATTTACTTCATACTGACTAAAATCATATTACGCTTAAAATTTAGGTTCAATTTTAGAATTTTTTAAAATATATATTTGTATTATTATTAGCACTGCGTCTTACTACCCGTTCGGGTTATACGCACTTACGCTAATGTGCAATGGTGGGGTGATTGTGAGATGAAATGGAGAACCTACAGTTTAACGTGGAATCCGAACCACGGTAGAGCCCTGGCATTCCTCACATTCACAAGTTGTGATTAATACACGTCTTGTCAGAGGTGAAGGAAGGGTTTGGCAATCAGATCAATCTGTGCCGGGACCGAGGATTGAACCCCGAACCCTCAGTACAGAAGTCTGACACCTTACCCCTAGACCACCAGGTCACCTTATATATTTGTAAATTTTAAAAATGACACCTAGACACAGGAATCGAACCCTGGACCATGTTCAGTTGTCATTTTTCAAATCTACGAATATGATACTTGTTACGGCTACATCCCTAGCTAAAAGACCATTTTGATCTTCTAAGCTCTGCTAATCTTGTAAAATTAAATGTACGAGCGATAGCTCACCTCCATATGATTTTGTAGTTACATTTGACACTGTCTTATTGGTTTGATTAGTGTGTCAATTATCTTGCAAGTTTACATATAACTTGTTTAGTTAATATATTAAACATTAAAAAGAGGATAGAAGGGCACTCACCAGAAAACTGTAGGCCTCAAAGTTCACACACAACAAACACATAATTAATATGAAATTTTCAGAGTATAAAAGTCCCATTCTTCTGCAGAAGAGAGTAAAATAAAGTATTTTCAATGTTTAATTCAATACAGCTTCCTGAGTACTGTTAATAGAAATGGGATCTCTCTTTGCTCAAATCTCAAAGGATATTTGAGATTCAAGATAAAAGTGGTTTTTTATACTAAATTTTTAAATGTTATTTCTTTTAGGGTGTTTGTATTACTTGTAACTTATTTGATTATAGTAAAAACCTAAACTGTAGGCTACAGATTTAGATTCAGATCCACATTAATAAAAAGTTGGATTCAACCCATCTTCAAAAAAATGCAATTGTCTTTTCACACCACAGTATTAAAATGAAAAGTAATATTTACATAAGCTGCATTCTACTCTTAAGGTGCGGCAGAAAGGAGCACAAGTAATTTTACAGTTTTTATAGAATATACATTTTTTGGCAAAAATAAATCAAATATTTCTCCAGTAGCAACATAGTTCTGCACATGCTAATATCAACAGATTTTGAATATCTGTCAAGGGTGTCCTTGAATTTTGTCAAAATATTTTAAATAAAGAGAAACTCCAGAACACCCTTGACAGATATTCAAAATCTGTTGGTACTAGAATGTGCGGAAAACTAAACTTCATGTTGCTACTGGAGAAATATTTTATCTATTTTGGCAAAAAAAAA